>CM062828.1:6518051-6566647 GCA_031772345.1 Himalopsyche anomala
TGGCTGAATTAAGTTCAGTTGAATGAATACTCAAAATGAATTAAGTTCAATAATTGTTCAAAATTCAAAATGAAAAGTATTTAAATTACATTGATGTTATTCACGTGGTACAGTCGATAGATTTAAAGTAATGCAGTAGATCAACGATTTGATTTTGAATTGTGAAGTTTAAATGATCCATATGTTTTTTCTTAGCCCCAAGAATTGCTCGTTCACTCGACCAATTGCGATTTTTGTGATTAGATGTTTGGGAACATTTTGTTGATGAAGCCGTCCTTCGTTGAGGCGAAATTGCAAAAATTTGGTGGAATCGAAATCAATCCGTTCGATTCTTCAACAGGAACACGGCCGTTACAGATAGTCAGCAAATGCTTGGAGAAATCTGCGGCAGATGGTCGTTTAGAAATACAACTCGCATGTTTGTCGTTAGCTGAAGTTTCTTCACATAGCGCCACAGAGTCGATGTTTTAAGGCAAGCGTTTATTTCATCGGCATCGGTCGATCTTGAAATGACTGGTAGTATTTGGCGAAAATCGCCAGATAGTAGAATCATTGCGCTGATCTTTCATAGTTCAGTTGAGTGCTTCCAATGCGGAGGAAAAATAAGCCACCATTTCCCTCATCAATTGCCTTCATTAAAGTATCGTACACTTTCTGTTGGGGGTTCAACAAAGGTACATTCGTTCGAAGTGATTGGTTCAATGCATCTCGATCATATTCACGTTTACGTTCCGATTCTCGATTGAAAGCGTCGTTCATTCTTTGATCTGGCGACGCATCATGCAGCGCATGAGGTAACACATATCTTCGATCAAAAGCAACGCCTGGTTATGTATCTCCTCATTCACCTCGAGATCGGGATTCCCTGAACTGACGCGAATTTGGTGTAAAGTGTCTTCGGACATGTCATTCTTGTACTTGTTCCACAGTTCTCGTAGATTCAATGGGAAGCATATCAAAATAATGATAGCAAATAATGTGCGTATCTGACTTGGAGATGCAGAAACAATTGCTTCAGCGATTGTCATGTCCCAATGAGTATAGTTTTTAAGCAAATTGAGCTATTGACATGCAGCACAAAATGTTGGGCATACTACGCCATTGACAGTTTGAAGTGATTCAATGATGTCGACCCGAAGGGAATTATTGGTTTTTTTTCAGATTTTTCATGTTCACAGAACTAAAAGACTCTTAGAAAATCATTCCAAGCACTCTTACGAATTGGTTTAGAAGTACTTGGCATAGCTAGTACCTCTTTATTTCACTGTATTTTAAATAATAAAATTACATCTTCACAATGTTGACAAACGACTACTTTGTTTGACAGTAACTGTCAAACAAAGGCCGTTGCTAAGGAATGTGTTGGTCTAGGATAAATTTGTTCTCAATGCATGTCACCAACATAGTGACAGGGATCTTTTCAAAATTATTCAAATAATACTTTTTTATAATTTTACGAAAGTTCATTCTAAATTTTCATATTTTTATATTACGAAATGATATAAATTCTCAATATAACAAAAAACGCAACATTTTCCAAATCTTCAATATTATATTTATGAGATTATCTTACATTAGAAAAAAATATTATTTTTTTGTTTAATGTTCCACACATGGTATGGTTGTTTTCTAACAATAAAATTAGTGATCAGAGTTTGTTCAGATTTTCTTTTTCGATAATTAATTGGTTATGCAGTTTGTTATACCCAGGGATTTTTTTACCCTGTAACGCGGCGGAACGGCGTTCCGGCACCTTTTTTTCTCGAAATTTTAATAAATGTTTAATTTTATTTTTTCTATTTTTAAATATGTATATTTTGTTTTATTTTCTAAGCATTATATGAAAAGCCGTCATTAATTCTATCAAAATGATATTCGAATATATAATAAATAATATACCTTCTTAGAAAATGCTCGAAAAAATTGCGTTCCGGCACCAACAAAAAAAAGCACTGGTTATACCCATGTATAATTTTTTTAAAGTTATCGTTGAAACTTGAATGCGCGATCAGAATTTGAATCATTTAGAAAGAAATGATCTTCTAATTTACTGAAAAGTCGGAGACCTTTTTCAATTATTTTCGCAGTGAATGATCGCAGAATTTCTTTCAGTTCGTCATTGTATTCTGGTTTTTTTGTCAATAATTAAATTTAAATTATTGACATCTTTGTCACTTATAGCTTTATCTGTAAGTAATTCGTCGATATAATTTTCGCTAAAGGTATCAAACCTTTCTTCGCCAAGTTCAAGTGCTAAAGTAATCATTTCAGCTGATATTACCGATGCTTCAATGGTTTCATCGACTGTAACACACCTAATTAGGTGGACTTAATTCAGCGATGGCAGATGCAACATGATTTAAACAGTCCGAAATCGTATTTTTTTTCAAATGTCGGTTGTGTTTATGATTCTCTCTATTCTATCCAAAATACAACAATATATGCTTTCGATGTAATATTTAACATTTTTATACATCGTAAAATATGGTACATTTAAAAAAATGCATTTCTAAAAAACCGCATTACTTCGAAATCGCATAAAAACAGGATTGACTGTAGATGGGGATCAAAAATAAAATAATGATTTGATAGTATTCAATAACAATATAATATACATGAAAAGTATACTGATTTTTTTTTACATACTTTCTGATTTTATGTACTTTCATTTGTCTTTTCACATTTCAGTATATATTTTAGCGACGGTGATGAACATGAAACATAAATTCCTAAAAGTTTTTTTTTAAAATGGATATTGAAGATTTAGTTTCGAAATTCTGACACGTTCGTCCAAGTTCGTCGGTACATCTCTAATTCAAAGTATGAAACAAATGAATTTTACAACCAACGCCACCTAGTGTATTAAGCATAAACTGCATACGTCATGTTCCGCGTTCGATTCGAAAAATTTAAAAAAACGTATTGTACTGAGATATTTATTTTCTTTATAATTTCTTTTTCGTGATATTTTTCCGATGTTTTAATGCTTATTCTGCTATTCTAGGCCCATACAAATTTAATAAAGCAAAGATCATTGAAAACCGTGGTCTAATTCTCGAGATATACGTGGTGTAAATAACCCCACTTTGTTTTATATATATAGATATATTGAAGTATTACAATGTTTCCAAATATAAAAGAGACGACTGCAAATCTTCAAAGAAAGCTATCGAAAAATGATCGGATCCGTTTGTAACTATTTGTGAAAAAAACTGTATTCGCTGAACTGTAATCGCTCTTTCTACGTCCGTTTTTAGGACAATATAGGTGTAAGGGAATTTAAGATATCATATGCAGCTATGCCTTCGGACAGAAATCTATTAATCAATTGAAAATCAATCCATAAAAACTGTCCGTATTGAAATTCTAAGCCAAACGAAACCAAAAACGTAAACCACTCAACATACATTAAAATGTTGGCGATTACTTTTTTTCAATTGCCACGATCATATGTAGTTAAACTTGAATCGTTCAATTTATGTACATTCACACAAGCTTTGTCACTAACTACCCGGGATTCGCCTTTCGGTACCTTCAGGCGTTCAAGTGCACGGATGAGCGTCTACTACTAAGCGTCAGTTCAAGATCATCCGTGCACTTGAACGCCTGAAGATGCCGAAAGGCAAAACTCGGGTCGTTAGTGACAAAATTTGTGTGAATGTACGTAATTTGAACGATTCAAATTTTATAGTGAAATTCCACCAAGCACCTTCAGTCGATATCTTAAATTACGTGTGTTGTTTGTCATCACGCCAGTTGGTTTGGTCTGACCTGAGGAAAAACATATAAAAACATTATTTCTCGCTCGAAATTCATATAGGGGCAGTTCCGTAATACGTGACAAACATCCTGCAGGGTGGGTTATTAAAACTGTGCTTGGAAGGCAGGGTAAGTCTACGGAGATTTTGTGTACTATTTCTATTCCAATGGGCGGCCAATAGCTGATTGTAGACAACGCAATATACGTAATTGCATTTGAATAGAATGCACAATACCGCACCTGTGCCCTCACTTTCATTAAAGGTGGAAAATATTTACGACCATTGCTGCCGTTTGAGCTGAAAATAATTTTCAAACAATGTACGAAGAGTACCTACTCCACATGAAATCATGCCACGTTGAGTTTTTCATCTCGTAATGTTAAAAAGGGTACGTTTCCATTTCATCAAAATGCACTCAGACGATTATATCAATTTATTGTACTCGTAAATTAATACAAACTTTAAAAGCACAGATTGGTAAAACGTAAATAAATTTATCGAATTTTATTACAGTAAAATTTACATATTTCAGATATATAATATGTACATACGGGTAACTGATAAAGAATAACATTTCATATTATATTACAAATTTTCGATTGCCTGTGAAAAAATAATATTCAAGATTAATCTGTTATTTGCTTACTACTAACACTTATTAAGCATGTGGTTTTCTAGATAATTTACATATCATATATTCATGTAAAATAATTTATTTTAATTAGTCTTTTAAACTTGTCATAAAGCTGTTTTATATACTACATGATGTAATGTGAGCCTATGCGTTGATCGAATTGTGTTGAAAATTCTTTTAAAAATCAACGAATTTTTAATGTAAGTGTATGTAGCTAATGTATAATATTATGTAAAAAAACAAGCATCGGATTGACATAAGTTCTCATTTTCAGTATTTTAAGAACTTTACAGCTTCAGCAGAAAATGTCACTTGAGGCTTAAAAAATCTTCAGACACGTACACCTGAAATTGATTTAGAATAACAGCACATTCATAGTCAATGCATTGGTTTTAAACAAATTAATGTTAATTAAAAATATATAAAAAATATAGACATATTTATGGATGCCTAGAAGCATAAACTTTGAAACCAGAAAAAAACCAACAGAGCAGCGATGTTTTGGCGCAATAATGAAACGCTTAAAAAACTCTGATCGTAGTGTCGAATATTTATTTAACCATTTTATATTAAAATGAACTTCCACAAAGTTACCGCCGAATGCATCGAAAGTATTTTAAATAAGACTTGATTATATTTTTTATTTTTTTTTAAAACCATGTCCGCTCCCAATGTGGAGCATATGGACTCCTAATGGAGTTTATCTCAACAGAAGTGTTTCTACGAGAACTGCTTGTTACTCAGTTGCTCAACCTCTCTTTTCCAAAGAGAGTAGGGATAGAAGGATAGGGCTAGGACAGGACTAGTAGTAAGCTAATCGCTCTCGATACGCCCGTTCATAGTATAGGATGGGAGTGGGGAATTGAAGACATCGCATACATCCATGCCTACGAACAGTAATTCATAAATCGATCGAAAAATCAATTTATAAAACTGTCCGCACCGGGATTTGCACCCGTGCCCCTCGTAACCGAAGCCAACGACGTTGACCACTCGACCACGCAGGCGGCATCATACAAATAATTCTTAATGCGTTAATAATGTATACTATTGATATGAGAAAACTTAATTTTCTACAGTTTCTTTGGATTAAAAAAAAGTACATAACTCAAACTTCAATCTTATCGTAATATGAAATCAATATCTTTGAATGATATCGCTGAACTTTTACTATTATATATTGGCATAAAAATAGAGCATATTTGTGGTGTACTATGCACGTCAAACGAGCATTTCACCGAGTTACATCGTTCTTGAAGTACCAAGCAAATATTTTGTTTAATAAACATTACCAACAATAATGTTTATAATATTCAGTTGTGTATTAAATATGAAACTATTAAATTCTGAACGTTTTAAGCTGGTAGACAGTGATGCTTCCACGAAGAGTATCCGTAGCGCTTGGGTTCCACTAATGGCCGTATGTTTTGCCGCTAAGTGAAAAGTGATAAACAGTTTCCGTTTATTTTATGTTTTATTCATAGAGGATTCTCGTGCGTAGGTAATGGAACTTCGCGCCATTACTGTTATCATTTTCGAGCACATATCTCGAAAAGTGTTCTTATATGATTCGGCTTTTAGTACTGCTGTGTAATGGATACAGGGGTGACGTCATTATGCGACGAAGCGGAAGTTGTACATGGGGTGTTTATGGTATGTATGCATCTCTGTTTTAATTCTAACATTTGTTTGTTATTTGAATGTCAATATTGTTAAGGGCGTTGCTACTAGGATTCGTCGACATTCGAAAGCAAGGTTTTTCAATTCGGTAACCCGGTTTCAATTATTTTAATTAATATTCATTTGCATTCATTATTTAATTAAAACCAGGGCTGTGGAGTCGGAGTCGGAGACGTAAAAAATGAGTGGCTCAATTTTATAATGAAAAATATATTCAATGATGTTTATTTAAACAAAATAGTCAAAAATGTTAACATGTCATGCTTGGCTGACTAAAGATGATCTGATGGTAGACGTATATATAAGTTAAAATGAAATTATTGAAAAATTTCCTCAGAGTCGGAGTCGTCTTTTTTTCACGCGACTCCAAAGCCCTGATTAAAACCATCAATATTTGTTTTTAAGCCGGCTTGGTTATAAAAAAAACATTATATATGTGGTGGAAATTTTGATATGACATTTTTGTATTAGTCTCAAAATAATTCACTTTTAAGGTGTTCACTGTCAATATTTGGTGGAAAGGTATTATAATCAATGAATAAAACAATCATGTGACTAGTTCCACTTTTATTAAATATTATCAGGACCCGTTTCGCTCATGATGAGCATTCATCAGTTGATAATGCTCGCCATGAGCAAAACCGGTCCTGGTCATATTAAATATGAGTGGAATTAGTACAAATGAGTGTTTTATTCTTTTAATTCAAAATAATTATCAGCTGTAATTGTGAATATGTTTTGTTGTAATTTAACATTTTTCTTTAACAGTTATTTATATTTTAGTTATACTTAACCATATTCTTGCAAAATTGAATACTTTGCTATTTTTATTCGCTATAAAGTATACCTTAGAGCAGTGATTCGCAATGTTTTCCTTCGCACGGCACACCAAAGTTTCTCATTTTTTTCTACGACAGACCACAAGTAAAAAAGTTACACTTTGTATTCTTCATTACATGAATGCTCATTATAGTAAAATTGTATGCATCTGATTCAGATATGTTACACCCCGTGGTACGTGCGTTACTCGCTGCTTCAGACTTAAAATACCTACCATCCGCGAGTTCGTTCGTGAAATATCTCAAAAGTTTCACAGCGATGTAGGAAAACATTATAACCCATCGATATTTCATGTTCACAACTATAAGGAGCGAATGCATGAGAATTGTTTTAGACCGAGCGCAGTTCTGCTCGACGACCCACCATAGATTTTATGTTTCGCCTAAAATTAATAAACTATTTAAGAATGAACGAGCATCATTAAAATGACTCTCTGTCGTTGATTTTCTTGTGTATTGTACGTGTATATGTATGTATGCGCATGTGTGTGTGCATGTATGGATATAGTATGAGGGTAAGCATATAGAATGTGATTTGCAAATTAATGCATATGGAGTCCCCGAGAGCTGGCTTCAATGAGGATTTCTTATATCTGTAGCAATCACGTCCTTCCACCAGCATCAATGGTATGGGAATACAATTTTCCAAAATATAAGCGATGAAGGAGACTCGAAGAACTTTGACACGCGCCCTGGTACTTAAAGCTCCATAAATTAGATTTCCAAAAAATAAGCAAGGAGTCGTGGCAAAGCGGTTGCCGACGACTGGCTTATTAAATAAAAGATTTTTTACGAATGTATGTATTCTGTTGCTGACTATTTTATTAGATTTTTACTTTTTGGAGGCTGTCAGTTTAACCTCAGCCGTTTTTGACAATATCGAAAATCCCACGCTGTTTTCTAAATGACAAACTATTTGAATTGTTGAAAGGTCACAGTAAATTTGTTTTATTTTTTCAAGCTAGAGTTTTTCAAACATTATTTCTAATATAAATATTTCATTGAATAATATCTTAAAATAACTCTTTCCCTGTTTTAATATTAGTCCATATTTGTCCGTTGTTCGATTGAATTTCACAAATAATCCTCGGTATTTATTTATTCGGTAAATAAAGAAAGCGTAAATATCGCATTCGACCTCGGTTTTTTTGTGCACAATACTCCAGCATCTCCCGTGGGACCTTTGTCATGTGACGGGAGTAATGAAAATCTCTGGGAAAACATTTGACGCTGTTGGAAAAACGTACGATAACGTTTCCGATCGCAATGGCCATTAAAAGCGAGCTCTGCTACCCTGGTATACTGATTCTCAACATATCGTAGCATTAAAAACATGAATAAAATATCGCCACGAGTACGCTTGCTATTTTTACATTGATTAAAAAATTGCTTAAATAGAATTTAAATAGAATTTAACAGATTTTGTCGAAAAGTATAAGCATAGAATCAAAGAGTTAGTCAAGATTATCACCCTTTTTGTTTTTTAGATAGGCTCGATGGTATGAACTCGACATCCATACCTTTGGAAACAAATCGAGTTCTTCTCACTAAAACACAAACTCAATCTCTCTTTTGAGATATTGTAAATAATGATTTGAATATTACACAAAATATCAATCCATAACCATTATTAATTAATTTAAGATTTCGACTGAAGGCGCTTGGTGGAATTTCAATACTAAATTTGAATTGTTCAAATTATGTACACTCCTACAGATTTTGTCACTAGCGACCCAGGATTCGCCTTTCGGCATCTTCAGGCGTTCAAGTGCACGGAGAAACTTGAACTGACGGTTAGTAAATGAATGTTTCGTGTTTATATAAGAAATAAATGTATCATTTAGTTTAAAGCCATTGCTGGCGAAAAGGATTAGTCCATGGGAATGCCCACAGATTTGAATGGTGAGTAGTTTTAAGAATCATATTTATTTTTGTTGGTTGGAAAAGGTTTTATGATTAAATTTATATAGTGTATAAAAGTGGAGAACCCGGAATATTTATCTGTTCATTTAAAATCGGAAGACTGTTCAATTGTGCTTTATTTTTTCTTAACCCTCCAGAGACGAGAGCCTTTTATTGATAAAAAAAATATTTTTTAAGCCATATTGAAGTCACGGATAACTTTTATTCCTAACAAAAATTAAAAAAAAAAAACTCAAAGTCGTTGTATAGAAACCCCGCATGACTATATGGTCATGCTCATCCTTTCATCCTCATGTAATATTGTGTACGGACAGTAGTAAGGACAAAAGTGACCGTATGGTCACGCAAACATTCGGGGTTGAAATATAGCTAAACGTGAAATTTTTTTAAATATTTACAATTTGACTTCTATAGATTAACATAATTTCAATACAAATATATTAGCAAAAGAACTGTAAATAATTTGATGTTTTGATAAAAAAAATAACTAACAGTTTCAAAAAGTCCATTAAAAAAACGGAAATTCAAAAAATCGCATGTGCTTTTGGTGGCCGTTTTTGTCCCCGCGGCATGACTAACTGAAGTCTGTACCCTTCTTAACTAAATATGAGTGAAAACAACGATATTCAGGTAGAAAAGGGATGAATAGTGGGATCAATAGACAACGGTGTTTTCTGTGACCATATGGTCACGCTCGTCCTTGGAGGATTAAATTTCCTTGAAAAATAGTTTATGAGCGTCCGTAATTGGGTGCAACATTTGTATCCCTTGTTCCTGATTGAACACGTGTTTTTCTGAAATTAAGTGGATAGCAAAAGTAGACGTCTTTTTTCAATCTAAATGACATTATTTCTTTTAATCCATGTTGCGATAACAATGGTTGTATAGACCAGTGATGGGTAACCTCTGAGATGTGTGTCAGTGGTGACACGCCAAGACATTTTGGGAGACAGCCATCGTTTAGGGACGATCTTCGCGCAAGAATAAAAAAACATTTACTAGGGCCGCAAAAAATATTAATACTCCCAGCCAAGCCTTGTTTGTTCATAATTTTTACACGTCGAGCGAAAAAGGTACATATCACTGATATATACGTTATTAGTTATCCGTTCGGGGATTTGAATTGTGTATCACTTCATATAAAACTATAAAAAGTCAATTATCGTATCTATTTTTCAGCCATTTGCTAGAATTCGCCCAAAAAAATACTCAAAGCCTGTCTTATTAAATTCCATAAATGTACTCTCTTCGAATACAAGAGATGTTGAGCAACTAGGTATCAAGCAGTTACCTTCATTAGTATGTCATATGCTCCACATTGTGAGCAGACATGGAAAAAAATATACTTGTGATTTTAACACAATCTTCTGTAATCTTTTATATGTATTGCAATATAAATTGTTATATCAGCATACGCATTATTTGATACAGTATCAACATTAGTTTCAACAAAATCTGAGGATTTGGAATCAGAGCCGTGAAATTGTACGTCACGTATTTCCCGCCCATCCAAGATTATTTATCATCCGCTTGTAACGGACGCTTCATCCCCTTTGGGCTGAAGTAGCATCGCTGTTGACGCTACGTCATATCCGGTAGCTGCATTATTGTTTCGCTAGTGAATGAATATCCAGTCACAAGTACGTTTCAATTTTCTGGGTGTTGTCATTTTTACAATATTGTGTGTGAGATTACAGTTTTGTGATATTTTAAATAAATAAAGATGATGAATTTAAAAAAATACATATTTAAAATATAATATCGACTGTGGAAAGGAAAAAGGACGTAACCCGCACATAGAAAATTTTACAGGAGGCACAAAAAACGTGTTTTGATGATTTTGGGTCATATGCAAATTATGAAATATACATTTTATAAAACTGCCCGTATTGGGATTCGAACCCGTGCCTTACGTAGCGGTAGCCAACGATGTTTATATGTCAAAATTTAGACATGGGTGTTAGTGATGTATTATTACATGAGATGATCTCGATTTCCAATATCAAAATATCAGACACATTGACATTATTCTTAATATTTATTTTTTTTAATTAAAACAAAGCACCATTCTGTTCTTTCTGACGTGTCAGTGTGTTACATATGTACATCTTAGTATAATTAACTGCAGGCTCCATGTGATAGCGCTGAGCACGTTAACTAATTTTATTGATTGAATTAAAACAAACGAATATCAAGAAAAAATGTCCTAAAATCTCATCATAGATTAGTAAACTGAATAAACTATCAAAATAAACGATGTAAAAGTGGTGGAAACTAAAAACAACATATTTACGGAATCATTCATAATGTTTACTAAAGTCTCATTTGAGCATTTAAAATTCCTCCATATCGCACGTATACAAGGTACCCTATTTGGGCTTACATTTAGCGATCGTGGTTTAGTCAATGTTTACCATGTAAATTGTTTCTGGTGGAATCTGAATTTCCACCTGTGGTCCGTCTGTTTTTGATTGAAACCGATTTATTGATTCGAATAGCAGACGATTGATCTCCGGCTACAGAATAATATGGCTACAAAATTGGAAATATATTTATCGCAGTGGCGTAGAATGGTATCGTAAATCTGAAACAGGAACTTGCGAATGATATTAAATTTCTACTCGATTTAATTCAGACAACATATCTCAATTGATTCATTGTATCTGTACTGGATTTATTGGACAGAATGTATAAAACATTTGGCTTATTGTTCGCTTACTGTTTATTGATGGATGTCTGACTAATTTTGCTTGTGAATCGTCATTTTTAATCAATGCTACGAAAAAGAATGCATATTTTTTGGGCATTAATTTGTATACTATTTTTTATATTGATTTTAGTTAGGTAAAAAGAGCAAACAGAACAAATTTTAAAGGAGGGACGAAAAACGTTTATTTACGATTTCGGGCCAAAGTAAAATTATTTAATAAACAGAATATTGAAGTGCAAAAAGATTTATAAACCAGTGTTTTATTAACTCAGTGTAAAATAAATTTAAAAATTTCTTTAAGAAAACCTTATATGAAGGTTTTTTTCGCAGTTACAATTTTCACAGGCCTTTCTTTTATCAAACTTATAAGATAAATTTAGATACTAATTTGTCATTTTAAGCATTCATTATTTTGATAGAATGTGTATTAAGTTGTATACATTGCGATTATCAAAAAAGAGTATTTTGAAAAGAGATAACTTCCTTTTACCTGACTACAGTCGATATTTTTCTTAAACCTCTTCTACCTGTAACACAGTACACACACGCAGGGGCTTAAATACCGGCACTACCGAAACCGGGTTCCCCGGTATTATAGTGTTTTTTTAATAGTAAAATAATGATTTTTTTAGTTTGCAGAAATATTAGTATTTTGATATTGAAAATTAACCAAAATCGAAAATATCAATTGAAATATTAAAAATCTGTCAAGCTAGCCACGTCCTCTTTCGCGTCCGGTGAAATATCACCGCAACTATTTTCGAATCTCGCGTTATGGGAAGCATTACTGTATTTCCGCTGTATATTGTTTTGTAATTATTGCGCATATATCCGGATAAAACGCTAATAACAATACAGTATCCTACCACTGTTTTAGTATATATATGATATTCATTTCGAATCTGATAACAGTTATTTTAATTATTGGTTCAGACAATGTCATTATGAGAACACCACTGGTTGGGAACATTTTGACCTTTTCGAAATGATTGTGAAAGGGTTTTTACGATAAGTGTGAATATTAGCATTTATTCAAAGCATTTCGGTACTTATAATTGAATTTAAATTCTTGGTTTTATGTGTAACAGTTTTGACCACTTGTTATATTTAATTAATTTTGTAGAAGTCGCCGTTTGATATACTTATTTATTTTCGTGTACAATTCGATGAATTATTTTTTTATTAATAATAGCAAGCGATATTAGGTATCAGTATTATTTTTTTTCTTGATCTTATAGTCGGGATGAACCTTCTCCTCGCGGCCTTCTCAGTCAACTCCTCCACTTTCCTATGCCAGTCGCTGACTTCCAGTACTTGTAAATCCTGTGACGCCCTATTCATCCAGTGAAGTCGCGGTTTTCTAACGCTTTGTCTTCCCAAATATAAGACATTTTATTTGTTTCTATTCATCAATGCGTGATATATGTCACGCCCAACGTAAGCGTTGAGTTTTAAAATATCAAAAAATGTCTGGCTCACAATATACCTGAGAATCAATCAGTAAATCAAAAACGATTACGAGGAAAAATGTGCCTCCTATCAACCGTGTACCTGGGTTGTTTATTAGAATAATGTCCTTACTAAGAGGCCCTACTCTTATCCCGGGATCCCGTTCAATTTTGTGATCCATTAATTACGGGATTACGATAGCACTAGTACCGGTATTTCGAAATTGAGAAAAATTGAGAAATTTCTTTGTTTTTGAAATCAACTATTTTTTTTCGCCTAGCAAAAATTACTCAATCCCAAGTTCATACACGATTTTATGGTGAATGTTCAATTCCGGGATTGGAAAAATTGTCAATCCTGGGATCACTAAGTGGGTCCGGGATTGGATGCCCTAATTGAAATCGATACTTTAACACAAACTTTGTCTAATAATAAGTAAATTGGGATACTTACATAATTTACTTATAATATTATACTTTGAAAGATTTAAAGATTAGGAGGGAAATCGTCATTTTTAAAATATGCATTTATATCATTATTATTAAAGATAATGTTGAAAAAATCGATCGAAAATTTTTGGGAATACTAAATGTATCAAAGCATTAAGCTGATAATATAAACGAGTCCGTAGTCGAGATTGGATTCCCTAGTAACAATATTGTGAGTCATATGTATTTAACTATAATTTGAAATTACATATTTCTGTATCACGCTTTTTAAAACTGTTAAATCTATTTTATCGGAGGTGCGATATGAATTCGTGGAACAGCTAATAGCAAATGCGTGTTGATTTTAATTATGTTCGTCAAATTTTTTGCATGGTTTCCTACACTAATGAATATTAATGACTTGTTTAATGATGAAATACTTCTCCCAGAGTACATATAAACAATAAAAACAACACTGAGTAATAATAATACAAGTTGTAATTAAAAGCTTTTGAATTCATTTTAATTTAAGCAACTGTCCACCTCATCGGTTTTAGTACATTACAATATTACGTAACAATATATTTTCAAAACCTCCAATCCCTGATGCGTATTTTTTTAACATTTTCCAAAACTTGTTGACTTCTTAAAAAGATGTCCATTTAAACAGCAAATTAACAGATTTCATTTAAACAATTGATTTTTTATAAAAGTAAGATTGAAGTATAATTTTTTTATCATATTATTTTGATTGTAAAAAATATACTATTTATACTAAGTTTCAAAATTGACAGATTCTAAGCATATATTTTTTTGAAACTTTGAGCCAACTGATATCGGAGAAATACTTGTTGTCATTTCTTCAGTATTGCGTTGTAATGTTGATTCTCTTTAACTTAATTTAAAGAATAATCTTACGTTCTTTTGGTTACTCAAATTTCTTTACAACTTTAATAAAACATTAAATACTACCAAATTAATACCATTTTGTTATACTCGTTTCAAAATAAATACATTTTATCCACTGATAAAAATCTGTTTTTTCGTCTTTCTTTCACCATTGTACTGTGCGTAGCCCGTCAATCAGATGTTTATTTTCCTGCCCACGGAGAATTTCCTTGTCAATGTTAAAAGCTATTTGACATCTCCTCTATCTCATCCGCTCCTGTTACCTGACTTAGACATGAAACTTGTGATTTTGATTTTTTCTTCGCATGCTTTTTCATATTTTCATTTTACCAGTTATAATATGTATATTTCATCATACTTATCTGATGTAATTTTATTAATTTCTAAAAGGGTATAATTATAGTATATTGCCTTTAAAATTGTCTAATATATCTTAATTAATTCTAACGTTCTCTGTCATCTGCATTTTCTTAAATCCTGTGCTTAAAGATAACCATATTTCTTTGCTAACTTAAAACATGAAATATTACCTAAAAATAAGTTACGTGTATAAAAAGTGTGTAGTAGGACGAAGTTTCGAGTGCTATCGATATAAACTTTACTTAAAGAGTGCTCCCTAGGGAGACATTAAGGATCTAACCGGAGACATCTAGAGACATTTCGGGACACAAAATTTTCACTCCTTCAATTTTCGATGGGAGCTGTGCAGGATCAAAAGTTGGAGATAAAATAACGTATAAAAATGGAATACTCTTTATTTCATCACAAATATTATCAAACGTTGTGTAACCATTTTGTAAAACATAATAATTGATTATGCTTTCATTTATTTTTAAAAACAATTTGACATTTAGAAAAATATTCGTAGGAATAAATGTCTGCGAGGTCCAAGCTTAAATCCTAAAAATATGTTTAATATTAATCTTAATCAATAAGTGAGTGTTGAGGTTTCGCGGTTTTTTTTATATGTGTACGCCTAGAATGCCCAACATGTAATTATTCTCATATATTCTTTTTTTCCAAGTTATCAGTGTTGCTTGTTATCTGCGAGTCTTATTGAAAATTATCATTAAAATCTGTAGGTATTCCCATGGGTTAGTGACTGAGTTTAAGGCCATTTCTGGTGAAAATGGCCTTAAACTCAGTGATATATTTATTTATTATATAAACACGATATATTTATTTACTAAATGTCAGTTCAAGTTCATCCGTGCACTTAAATGCCTGAAGATGCCGAAAGGTGAATCTCGGGTCGTTAGTGACAAAACTTATGTAAGTGTACATAATTTGAACCAGTGGCGGCCGGTCAATGTGGCATTGGATAACGCACCTCTTGTATATGCAGAGGCGAATATATTTAATGAAATAACAAACATAATATTTATACCATTCATTTATTTTAAATTCTTCATGTTTTTATTGTCTAAAAAATAAAATAAAATAAAACGTTCTCAAATAGTTATTACAGACAATAAATAAATGAATAATTTTAAATGAGTGAATGGTCTTAATGTTATGTTTGAATATTATTTCATGAAATATAACCGCCCCTGCATATACAAGGGGTGCATTCATCCAATGCCACATTGACCGGCCGCCAATGATTTGAACGATTGAAATTTGATAATATTTCGATTAAAAACATTGAAAATGATATACAAGATCATGAATCTTACCAGATGAGTAGGCCTTATGCGATAAATGATGATAAAACTTAAACTCATAAGCCGTGAACCTAGCGTTGTGTATGTATTTAGCAGTAATTATTCCGAAAGCGTTTGCGAAATTTCAGACAATACCCAGAGTTTGATAATAATTGCAAACGACTTGTACGTCACATAAATATAACAAAGTTCAGGGCGTAAAATTTACAGAGAGTAGGTCCCCGCCGTTAACTAAAGTCGCGAGCGCCCTGGGACGTCGGGAGTAAACGAGATAGGAGTTGTCACGGGGCTGTTTTTGTTAAGAGACATGTCATTGAGGACTCGTCCACACTCTGTAATAGTCGACTCCTTACTTCATTAGTAAGTTGGCGGGAAATTAACTGCGTTTTTTACAAGGTCAAATCGTATGATGTGAAGAAATGTTATAGTGCTGTTTTATTACCTTTTTTATGTCTTACCCTTGAAGCTTTTTGGTGGATCTAACGAACCAGCTACATTAGAGGTTAGAGGACATTAATTTCAACCTTCTGAATAGATTTTTACTGCAGATAATTTCATTTTCGTTACATTTTTTTTGCATTGGATATTTTTTTTATTATGAAAATTAAAATTCCTAGTCTGTTATAAAATATTCACCATTAACTTTTTCGGTTCTAAGCTCAAGAAATGCGACCCCAATACCCACATTTTCTTAAATATCTATTTTAATATGGGTGATACAATGTTTATAATTAAGGTTTTCTTATATCATAGTTTTTTGGACCTTTTGTAGTTTATATAAATACGCGATAACGCGATAACACGATAAGCAATCGTTCGTAAGATAGCTGGGCTAAACTCTTCAGTTGCAATTTCATATGTGTGCTGGAATGACGTATTTTTACGCGAAACTTAAAATATGATTATCTATTAAAAAACCACGGATTTAAAAAAAAAATGTATGAGGAATGATGCAGAGAGATATTTTAAAGCCCTTAGACTATTTTTTTGAAATTCATAAGAATAAGGCCAATAATGAGGAAACCACTGGGGTCCCTAAACGACCCCCATCGGATGAGAAGTATTTTTCTAGTTTCTGTTTTAGAAAACGATTATAATCAATTATCAAACTTTCAATCCTGTTTGCATGTTATGTTTCGATTATTTCAATTTAACTTTTTAGTTTTTATTGATTTTACCTTAAGTTATTTCGATTTCAAATATTTTTAGTAATTTGGTGTAATACATGAAAACAATATTGAGTAATGATTGTTGATAAATGTTGATATTATCGTCCATTGTTTAATCGTACGTACTGTAATACATACATACATACATACATACATACATACATACATACATACATACATACATACATACACACATACATACATACATACATACATACGTACTTACATAGATAAATACATACATACGTACTTACATACATAAATACATACATACTTACTTACATACATACATACATACATACATACTTTAATTGCAGTTGTATCTCTCTTATTAGAATACCTTTATGGACAGTGATTTTTTTTATGAAAATTAATGGTTTTCTAAATCTTCAAATAGCAATCGTTGTAAATCTAATTGAACCTTTTTCAACAGAAGTTTTTCACCACAAACTGCTTGTTTCTCAGTTATAAGTCTTTCATTCGAAGAGAGTTGTAGTAGAAAGATATGGCTAGCACATGATTAATGATTTGTATCACTCCCACCTCCCACTTTTTAAATTTGAATGGGTGGAACTGTGCGAGGAAATTATTAACATCACTGACATCCACGACTTTTAACAGAATTCTGTTAACAGATTTAAAAATCATATTTTGTAAACATCGCAACCGAAACCAACCACGTGGACCATTCAACCATGCACCACATGAAAGACTATTCCGATTTGATGTCATAATGTATGACTTTTTTACTAAGGGTGAATAATTTCTTTTTCGTAAATTTTCTTTTCGTGGATGTGTCTCAATGATTTGACTTGAAACATAATGCAATAAATGAAGCAATCAAAACTTCGAAGAAAACGTCAAAGACAAACAGAAGTACTTGATTTGTGAACACTTGTCTTAAACTTAAGCAAGAGCACTTAAACGAACTTTAAAATACAGCAAAGCTTTGTTAACTAATTGGAAATTAGAATCGACAATTTATCAAACTTATGAAACAGCTTTAACTATGATTGAAAAAAGCATGTTTTCAATTATTCGCATCGCCTACGTAATTTATAAAACCTTCTTTGAATTATCATTATTTCAGTGTCGTTTTTTAATTATCTTTGGGGTACAGTAATTAGTACTGTACCCGACAGAGCGCAAAATTTTACAAATATATAGGTAACTAAAATTTCTTTTTTTCAGAGTTGTCTGATGTTATATTCTACTCGACGGAATGTAAAACAAATTGTATTCTAATAAACTATATATAAAAAGAAGATTTTCTAAAATAGTTACAGTAGTATTCAGTCTCTTAATATTTCGTTTTCGAAGAGTGAGAAAGAAAGAATAGGTATTTTCATTTGGATCTTTTAAAATAATCTCTGAATATTCTTTAAAATCTTTCAAGAATAGGCTAAATTTAAGACGTCATTCATTTAACTGTTGGTAATAATACGTTCGATTAAGACAATCGGAACTCATGAATAAATCAGTTCTGCGTATTTGTAGACATAATGTTTTAATATTTTCTTGAAGACGTTACGACATTACCGTCAATTCAGCCGAAATATGAAGTAATCGAATGGCGGAAACCAGATTGGAAATGGAAAAACTGATCGAAACGTTTACAAATTGAACTACTCAAATGTAAGTCATTTTCTGAAATATTCCATAAGGAGTTGATGTATGTAACTTTCTCAAAAGTAATGATGACATTTGAATTACATCAATCATACTTCATTTGATTGATCGCTTTGTTATCTACGTGAAAGCTTTACTAAGAGAACAGCATGACTTCATTAGTTTTTGGAAATTGCACATATGCCAAAAAATAGATAATGCAGCTATAAGTAACCTAAATGTATACATTAAAATCGTCGAATGAAAAAGACTATTCCAGGAAGAATGATATAAAAATCAGGATATATTGTGAGTACTGAAAGTAGCATGCTGCCGAGTGGAACTCTAGTTTAATAGCTGGACAGCGTCAACATCCATCATGATGAGCTACTGCTGCAGATATGAAGATATTGAGTACAACAGCTAACGTACGACTTGTGTTGTCAAGGTTTATTATCTCAAAATAAGTAATCCTTTAAAGTTTTTGTGTTTTTGATGATACCAAAATCTAAAGCCAATGATTTGAAAAATTAATGCATGTGCACGGCGTTTTTTTGTACATACAGTATATGTATGTAGTCATAACGACAATTTTTATTCAACGTATATTGAGGGGCTTAGTATCAAAACTCATAATCTCCATGTTTAATGTTTTTGATATAAGTATGCCAAAAAAGTGCTACCTTTAATTAGCGATAAATATTCATGGTACATAATTTAAAACATTTTTTTATGGTTACGAAAAATTGTGCTCTGGTTTTTTTCCGATTTTCTAAAAATAGATTTTTGGAGATTATGAGTTATGATACTTAGCCCTTCATATATATGTGTCTTAATAAAAACACAATATTCCTTTGTACTTTATTTAACTTTATTTTTAAGGTCAGGACCGGTTTTACTCATTGCAAGCATTGTCAACCGGTCCTGACCTTTTTAAATAAAGTGGAATAAAGTAAAAAGTAATATTGTGTTTTTATTAATATAATGCCTTTCCACCAAGTTTTGACAGTGAACACCCTAAAAGTTATATTGTCTATAAAAAAATATATGTGTCTATTGTTGTTTGTTTTGCCTGATTTTCATTTTACATGTCAACTTGTACAGGCACAATTCCTTACATCGGGTTAGTAGAGATACAAAAACTAATTCATAACAGGACAGTGTTAAAAAAATATAAGGACTTTTCTTATACTTACAAATGCATATTGTATTGGAATTTTTCAAATTCATTCTTTCAAACTCACAGCGAATTAATATTCAAGTTAACTAAAAGAAACGCCAATATGTGGTAAAATTATTCTGGGTTAATCCTCCATATTAACTCTTGTGACATACTGAAGGCTTCGAAGATAAATAACAAAGGGTAGTTCAATTTGTCTGAAGTATTAAAGCATTTGGAGAGATAATAATACTTCTAATCAAATGAATTAATTTACCCAGGGTTTTATTTAATGTCCCATTTGAACCATCAATAAAGATTAATATTTTATTTAACCAATAATCTTTATTTAAACTAACACTAATCAAACATAAATGTGATATTTTATGTTTCTATAAATGAGAATCAAAACTTATTTAAGATAAATACAAATCTGGAAAAAAATCCGACTCTTTGGTGCTTTTGCAGAAGTGATTTATTATTTTTTTGACTGGCGATGCTATCAAATAAAATATTTTATTTTCAGTAGATACAATTGATTCCAAAACTAAGTTAATAAAGTATATTATTTAATAAATAATTACAGTTAACCGGTTCTCTGCCACGGACGTGTTAACACGCCATACAATTTTAGGCCATACAAATGTGCGTGTTTACACGCAGTACTTGGTTTAAAGGCCACAAGAAACGTATTTAATATTTTTAAAATATCATGCATATAGTGACATTTCTTGGAATCATAGTGTGCTACTTACAGTTTAAAAATATTTTTTTGTAATCTATAATATATCGATTTAAAAAAAAGCTTTTTTGTTGTGTTCAAATTTATTGCTAGCAGAGCTATGCTAACACGGCGGTAATTTCCGTTTTTGAAACGTTTTTCGGTAAATGATGGCGGAAATGACCCATCGTGTATTTATATGGTAAGTGTTTGTGCTGTACTATTACTATATGTCCAAAAAGTGCATATTTATAAGGTTTTGTTTTTTTAAAGAAAATCACGGCCCTCCATGCACGGCCATACCGCACGGCACAGATCAGGTTAACGAACAATCAAAATTATTGAAGATTAGAAATAGAAAAATAAATCTCACTTTTGATACCTTTAACCCTTTCCTTACTATGCAAAAAAGCACAATCTCCTGAGCTGTGTATCCGTTACACATCAGGCAAACAGGAGTGAATCATGACAATTATATGTAGTACTGCTGTAGTAGTGTTATATAATTGTCATGATTCACTCCCGTTTGCCTGATGTGTAAAGGATACACAGCTCAGGAGCTTGTGCTTTATTGGGATAGTAAAGGAAGGGTTAGTCACGTTTTACTCATAATAAATAACGTGAAAAACCCTATCTATTAAAAGTTTTTTGAAAAATTTATACCATAATTCTAGTGGACATCTACGCCAGCTGTGTTCTTACTTCTCAAGTTTGACGATTACCTGTGACAGTTTCGCTTAAAGGATAAAATAACAGGACAGCCATTTTTAGAAATGACATTTCATTAATGTTTGCAGACGCAAAACTTTTGATAGAATTTATTGCCAGTGTTATGATTGAACAAAATAACTACGATTGTATTGTATTGTAAGCATGTTAAAGTCGTTATGATTTTACTGTAAATAAGTTACAAAATGTCTAAATAATTGTGCGATATAATCAAACACATATTTATGTTCACCTGTAGAGATGCAATAAACAGATGTATGAGGATAGTGGTATCGAAACTTGTAACATATATTTTTCATATTTTAAATAATAAATAATGCCAAAAAATCTAAATGCACCACTACATATCGATCTTCTTTAAACTTAAAAGCTAAATTTATTTACTAATTCGGCATTTTCAGGATTCATCCTTTTGATAGAACGTGCTTCAAGTTGTATACATTGTAATCATCGAAAAAAAAATATGTTTTTTAAAAAACTGTGAGTTACGTCCTTTTTCCTTTCTAAAGTCGATATATCAAAAATAGTTAGGTATTCAAATTTACTTCAAACGCTGTTAAAACCACTGCTGAAGATCACTATCGGTGTCCAAGCAGACATTATTAAATGAATAATATGATACGGTTTCTAGAACCAATCGGCAGTATTTTTTATTGTGTAATAGTATATTTCCCATCTTGATAAAGTGCTACTTTTCACTTGCGGTAAATATTCATGGTTATTTATATTTTTTTAATAATTACGAAAAATTGCGCTCCTGTAGTTATTGGCGATTTTCTCAAAACTCTATTTCGGAGAATGTGAGTTATGATACTAGGCTCCTCATATAAAACTTTATGACTTCCTACATAATTATTCCTTCATTATTGGCACTCCTCGACGTCCTTGCAGTGCTGTCATTATTATTATTTTATAATGGTATATTGTTTCATTGTACGTATAGTTATAAAGCTATTTTCTAGTTGCTAGTCGCGTTGCTTAAATCCAACAATTTATGGATAATAAATATCCAGTAACATTACTCTGGAAATAATTTCTAAGCCGGGAAGGATAATCTGCATACCAGGGTACCAGCAAATCGCCATACCGGGTATTATTACAGCAATTGCCATTAAAGCTATGTTGGCAGTAGTTATAACAGATTCCAATGCGCATTTAACAAGCTAGTTCCGATAGACACCGGATTTGTGGAAACAACGATTGCGAACGGAATGCTTTCACAGTTTCCAAAGTCTGCCGCCAATAATTGTATCCGGCGAGCAGAAATCGAAAGATTAAAGAATTATCTTAAGCCGATTAAAATTAATTCTTTTCTTAGGTGTTCGGAAAACGAACGCTGCAAAGCTTTTTCTCAAATTGGGTAATAAATAACAGACCGTTATACCGATAATTTAAATTCGTTAATATTTAAGGATAAAATTTATTAGTTATAAAAATAAATTAAAACACAGCATGATCTTTGCGAAATAATAATTTCATTACAAGCAAAAAATATTCTTGAGCTCTTGTTATTAAAGTCTTTAAACGTACAAACATAAGTTCGGTTTTAAAAAACAATACAAAATATATATATATTCCCTTTTCATTAATAATTGACAGTGAACACAGTAAAAGATGTTTGACGCTAATCAAACATAATAATAAAATACTGTATATCTAAGGCAAATAATACTCTTTTTTAATTTTTAATAATAAATGATTGTCATGAACACAAAAGCATTAACAACAAAAAGGTGAAATCCGTTCAATTTTCGTCTACAGAAATATCTTTAGTGAGTAAATCTGTGTAGTTCACTCACCTTAGAGCCAAAAATCAATTAACCTACTGTTCGTTACGTGTAAAAACGTTTACACAAGAGCTAAATTGATTGGGAAGTTGACGTAAATGTCTTTTGATTTCTTTCGCTTCTCATAAATGTATTTTTGACAAGGGAGTGTAATTTGATTTCGGTAGTGCTGAGACTTCAGGTATTTGCGAAAATATTTTGTTAACAATTATTTTTCGATCATCACATTAGTACAGGTCGTCACCTTTTTGGCAGAAGATTATAAGTAAAAAAACAAAGGATTCTTTGATATAAATTCTGTGTCTGGAATAACTCAGTCGGTGCATTTATTATACCAGCTAGCCAAAAAAGCATGTATTTCTATAAGCAATATCGTTAATGCTGCTTTAAAGGCAGACAATTGTCCCTGTATATTCATTTTAAACTCTTATTTGTGCCACATCGGCATTAATGCATCTTTATTTTGACATTATAATTAATAAAATATAGATACTAAAAGCTTTATCCTGAAAGCTGATTTTTTTTAACCAGATCGGTTACTTATCGACTTCTGCCGTAACAGTGACGAAATATTTAACACAATTGGGGAGCTCTGTGTTACACTTAGTTTAATGTATTTCCGCTACTAACGTGGAGCATAATACTTAATAGAGTATTAAACATTAATAATTTATAAGACAACCTTCCATATTGGAAAAGGTAAGGATACAATGAAAAACACATGTTGATTTATCAGACATTTTATATGTAATATGATAAAAAAAAATACAATACAAATCAATTGGCTATATTTTTGTTAATTTAAAAGTTTTCATGTAATTAATTCAAATATGACAGGCGACAGAAAGTTTTCGTATACTTTTTTGTTAAATCCAAATCCGCTCCTAATTTAGAGCATATGGTCTCCGTAAGAATATATCTCAATAAAAGTTTTTCTACAAAAACAGCTTGCTACTTACTTTTTTTAAGTGAGTAGTGATAGAAAAGACAGAACTAGAACTGGACTAGAAGTTAGCTAAAAGCTCTCGCTACGCCGTTTTTTTTATTGGAATTGTGGTAGGGATTTTGAAGACATCACAAACGTTGAAAGAATGATGTTTGTACTGGGATTTGAGCCCCTGAGATCCCTTACGGAAGACAACGATGTTGACCACTGCACTAGTAGTGGTAGTAGTTTTTACTTTTTGTTTAATCATGTTTCCCGGAATTGATCAAAATCACCAAACGATCATGACATACAACAATATGGAAGCTGATAACCGATTCTTCAACCTGATAAAATGAAAACTTTGTGATCCCGTCGCTTTTACTTTATGTATTTAGTAGTTTAATTGTCAGATTTTTTGATTAAGTACGTGATGATACCTTGGATTCCTTACTGTATCATATATTTGTGTCATTGATATTATATACCTTTATGGTACAACTCATTCCATTTTAAATGATCAAATCATGTCATATATTTCGGAATCAGTTACTGCATTATACCGACACCAGTTCTTGTAAATGTATTCGTAAGTTAACGTGCTGTAACACAGAAAGGAGAATTATTATACATTACACGAATATTCGAGGTACACAAATTCTCGAATTGTTCAAAGGAATTCACGAAACAAACAAGTTAATACAATATTAGTTTCATTTCAAGATATTTCAACCGTGTAACAATTATCTATGAGTTTGTAAAGGATGCAGTTAACATTACAATGTAACATATATGCTGAATAATGAGTAAAACCAAAACGTAAGCAGAAGAGTATATGCTATACCTTGTTAATAAGACACTTCTAATTAACTTGAAATTAAAAATACGACGTGCATGTAATTAAGATGAAATGGAGTTTACAAACCCGAGCTTGTACCGAAAAATCATCAACAAATCTTTCAGAAAAAGAACAAACGAGGTTCGAATCACAGAATTGTCAAGGGTGACGGCCATAGACAATTATGCACTTTTTGGGAGGAATGAGGCATAGAGACGCTTAAAAGTTGCCAGGTGGAAGATGCAGAATTTTTGGGAGTGACAATGTGTCATTATATATTTATTTTAAATATCGTATAGCGTTAAAATCTTTGAGTTATTAAGTATTCAAATTAGTGTTTTATTGTGAATTTATTTAAACAGTTTATTCAAAAACGACACAAAATAGATACATATATCATATTACACATTGGTTATATCAAATTGTGAAAAGAATAAAATACAACCATCTGTCGGTAACGATCATGGTGAACGAACTCGTAATTATCGTTATAAAAATTGTGTAACTGGTATCAAAATTTTAATTTATATTTATACAACTATCATGAACGATCTTTATAAATCACTTTTAAGGTGTTCACTGTCAATACTTGGTGGAATGGCATTATAATAAAAATAATAAATGATTTTTAGTACTTTTTCCACATAAATTTATTTGAATCAGGACCGGTTTCGCTCATCGCGAGCATTATCAACTGATAAGAAAAATATATAAACTGTGCTATTTATACAAATTAAATTGATCTTTATAAAATCTTTATGAAATAAGGCACAATCTTCAAATGTATTTACATATGTACCTATACCAATTTTAAGAACTTTGGTTTACTGATATAAAAAAAAAACACTTTAAACCAATCGTTTCGATAGTGAAAAGCATACCACCTTTATAAATTAGATGGATTCGGCGGCCACGGTTCTTTTGGGCAATTTTATTTAATATTAAAGTTTAATTAATACCAATGTCATTATTTTTGTTCAACTCAATGAGAGAAATTACAAATATACAGCAAACATACTCATTTAAACGACACATTTCATGTATGGTTATAATATTTCAACGCTGTAAACACATAAACTCTATATAACAATAAAATTTTAAGGTGTGTTCAAATATGTGCAGAAATTCATCTGTTTAAATAAATATAACGCATTGACTTGATCGTTGGTCTATAATTAATTCTGAACTGAACTCATACATTTTTTTCGAGCGATTATAATCTTATTTTCAAACAATCCTTGAAATCATTACAACATTAACTACCTACTATACATTTTTTAAGTCTAGAAACATTATGTTAAACTGTCAAATAAGCGGAACTCTCATTTTCAAACATTCAAAGACAACTAAACATAACGTACATACAAAGTACGAGGCAATACGCGTATTACAACCGGTCTTGTGTATGTCGGAAGGATCTGGTTATCCTTGAAACTCTCTGTTATTCAACATTTTGGAATGTTTCTGTCATCTCAGCAATTCACAACTACTTACTTACTTAACCTCTTACTTCGCGTTTCATTCAAGAACTGACTCTGCGGAAATTAATATTAGCAGTATAAAACTTGAATAATTACTATGAAATTGTAAGATAACACCCAGGCAACTAAAATATACAGAATAAGTCTTATTTCAATTTATTATCATTATTGAGTCATAGGGTTTTATTTATATTTAAATTGAATCTCAAGTAATTAAAAAAGGTTAAAATATGTTAAAGAGAATATCTTATTTTCTGTTTGTCATTTATACTATGCAATGTTAGAATTGCACACAATGCAGAAATTTTGTCAGTTGAATATATTTCAATAATAAAATAAAATTATAACATTTGTTTATCATTGATGGCTGTATTTACGGGATCTATATTTGGTGTCGACGGCTCCAGAGACAAATTTAAACTAGAAAACTATTCGATTAGTTTACATAGATGTGTGAGTTGAACGTGAACTTGGGCATACTTGGTCATAAATGATATTTGTATTAATCAACATTTATATTAATTATATTACAGGATATTCGTACCGTAGTGTTCCGATTATCTACATGTTGGAAACAAATTTAATAGCCACGTTGTAGACGTCTGCACGGGCCGAAATTTTATGAAATTACCCGGTCCGAGGTCATAATACGACACTTGTTACCCGAACCCGACTGTCTGCTCGAATGTATTTACATTTCTCGGCCCGAAAAAACACATTTTTTATAAATTGTAAATAATAAATATTTCATTGAATTGTTAATTTTTAAAGTAAACTTAAAAGCTTACCAAATGTTACGCAGTTATTGGGTAAAAACAAATACTATTTCGATCTTAAACTGCTAAGCCGGTCACGGTCAAATTTATTTCACCGCTCGCCTAGCCCACATTGCTTTTTAACATTTTATTTATAATAATAAAACTCATTTTGGAAGGATCTAATTGATTATTTAAGAGTTTTCTAGCAAGCCAAACTGTCGACTATTAAAGACTTATATAAAAAAAGGTATTCACGATGGCAAATACTTTAGCTACAATGTTATACTACTATTAGTCATTCTTATGTAAAGAAAACAATGTTTCAGATTTAGCTCAAATTTAGTCACGCAACTTTGTGGGTTTTTTAGTTTTGTGTTGCTGAAATTGTCTAAAAAAAAATTTTCTACTCGTGCCCGACCCGT
Source organism: Himalopsyche anomala (assembly GCA_031772345.1). Lineage (NCBI taxonomy): Eukaryota > Metazoa > Arthropoda > Insecta > Trichoptera > Rhyacophilidae > Himalopsyche > Himalopsyche anomala. Next base: position 6,545,646 of record CM062828.1, read on the forward strand.
GCAGGCCTTTACCTTCTTGCCATAAATGGAGAGGTGATTGCATTAGGGGAAATTCAAAGTAACAAACGCATGACATAGTTTACTTTTCTCCAGAATAGCACGAATGTTTGATGCAACATCCACAATGTTGCATCAAACACTGGTGTCACACAAGCGTTGGTGTCTTAAGTAACATACATATGTCTACATCCCATATTTAAAAATAAATACATTAGCTTTTTTTTTTGAGGGAGTATGCTTTCATATTTGGTTGACTATTGTTTTCAACCAAACATAGATTTCTCAGCAAACACTTATAATCTGGTGATCGGACTTAAATGACTATTTTGGGCTAATGGACGCTAACGGACCAAAACGGTGCTCTCTCAAGTAATGGGGAAACTTTGCAAATACTCTAACTCCGTTAGCACAAGTTGTCGAGAAAACAGAACTGACAAAACCGCCGGAAGAAACTGTTAAGAAAGATTTTTCTTATATATTTTATTACACGTCATGCGAAAAAATATTTAATCTAATATATTCATAGTATTTTGAAAGAGTAACAAATATATCATAGTTACCGAGAAACCAAATCAATAAAAATGTAAATGTCGAATTATTAGCTTTTGGAATAGTTTTCAATTGAAATCTCAGATTTTTTCTGCAAAGTAATGTCCTATTCAATCATTTCACGTGTTATGTATAATATTGAGAGTTTTATTGCTCTTTAAGGTGTAAAAAATAAAGCGCTTACTTTTAAAACCGGCTAAAACTGTTTTCATATAATTTTGAGTAAGATAAAAATAATATAAAGAAAGATGTTTTTCAACTATGTATAATGGCCAAAGTTTTAGTTTTCAAAAAAGCCAAAAAGTTTTAGTATTTCTGACTAAGAATTAAGGTTCATTTTAATAAAACCACAATAAATAATGACCGTATAAATTTCAATTGGTCTTAAAAGTTAAGTATCCTGATAAATATTTTAACTTGCATATGTGTTAATATACAATACACAAATCACACCGTTATACACAGAGATCACTTATTTGATAAGTAAGTTTTTTTCTATTTATTTCGAAACTATCAAAACCTAATATAGCCGGTTTTGAAAATAAGCGCTTCAAATGAAAACTTTTGTGAGATTTTTTAGCAGTTCAATTTTCAATTACTTTTTTGTACTCTACTCACTGGTTAGTGGTTATGCCGCACTGCCATCTTTAATATTTTCGATGAGTTCGGTAGCAACTTTGTGTAAATTAATTTTCAATATAACACTTAAATTGACATCTTTGTTTTACCACTGATTACTGAATGAACAAATGTTCTTTGAAAATTTCAATATCGGCTGGAAACAAATTACTTTATTATTTATTTCCAAATAGTTAAAAAAGGATAAAGGGTAACAGATTAATTAAGCGAGCTCTTTATATGCCAAAGGTTTAGTCCGACTTGGCATACAAAAAGAGAAAATCGCCTTTATCTGTAGAATGGATTAGTACTCGGTAAATTTTAGTACATAGTTCTGCAAACATTTACGCGTAAATATCTACTAATGCGATTAAAAGCAATATAATAGAGGCAGCTATGACTGGAAAGGGACTGCGAACATTTCTAAGCAAACATTTAAATAAACTGTGGTATTTTATTCCAGATAAACGTATTTGACATGTCGTCCGGGTCTTCGCGAAATGGCCGCACGCACTATTCCATCAGTGTTTGACCTTCCCGAATACAAATACACATTGACATCTACATCAAATCGTGTTACCCTAATACTTTAACCACGGGCGAGTGATCGATGACTTGCGCAACTTTTTTTTTTACCTCAATACAAAGAAGTATTATTTCTACGGGGTACAATTGTATCGATAATGTCCGAATATTCATCAGCTAGCGAATCATGAGCCTGGATGTTTGATGAAGGATTGAATCGTTTTTACTATTATATTAATTATTTTTGATATTTTAAATCGTATTGTTAAAAATCCTCATTTTAAATTTTATTATCAGTACCTCTCTTATATAAGTATTTTTATTGCGCAATTTTAAATAAATTGCATTTGTATTTAGATGATCTTAAACATTTCAATTAATGTCAGCTTAGTGTCATTATTTATAAACTCTTTATATTTATATTATCAACTTTTTGTTTCACTCTTGTTAGTCTTACTTGGCTGAGTATAAATGTTCATGTATTTATATATTAATATATATGTATTAGTTGAAAATTATTGTTATGACCGAAACCGGTCTTGATCCTAGTAAATAATTGTGAAATTCGTTAAAAGATAGTTTTATTTTTCACGATTATTATCTTTAAATTATCCTTATTTTCAACATCGAAAAAAACTGGATATATTATTATTTGTTATGAAATTCCGTATTTCGATAAGATAAAAAATAAAGATTTAGTTAAACAAGAATAATGTAGAACAGTCGATAACTTGTTTGACATAACACCATCTCGTAGTTTTGATTTATACGAAAATACCAATTCCACCAGTTACTAATATTCAAATTCATAACTTTTGGTGATACTTTTCGTAAACAATTTCAAATATTCTAATCGAGTATTTTGGTCGTGAAAGCGAACTAAACTATGAACAAGCAACTGATTCATTTCTCAAAAGTTTTCTTGCTGACCGAAGTCCCAAAACATAATTATTTGCTAATTACTTTTTTTTCAAATGAAAAAAAAACCGACGATTTATTTCACTCATATACAATCAACAGTAGCGCAAGTGCGGCGACATTTCGTATTGGTTTGCGAATGGGTTGACGGTAATAAGATTAGACCGGTAGGAGAGTGGTGGGCAACTACCACCGCGCCAGTAAACGAACGCACTAAATAGATTATTATTGACGCCTTACTGCCTGCTACACATCTACGGCGTAGCACCGCAACTCAAATCGTAGCCGGTATTTGATAGTCAACCGAAGACTCGAGCCGTAGATATGTTCAATGGGTTATATTTCATAAATTCGCCCATCTTGCCGTGCTGGGAAAACTATAACGTTTTGTAAATACTGGTGACTTTGGGATCAAACTCCGACTAAGCTGATAATGTCTAACTAAGCTGAGAATGTCTAAATAACCAGTTTATGTCGATAGAATTGAAAAAGTGTAAAAAATACTCTAAACTTTTGTACACGGTATGGGAGATTTTACCATTGTATTTCAATCTTAACATCCTACAAGCAAGAATACAACAACAACCAAAATAATCTAAGTTATAAATCCTTGTAGATATATACAGTATGGCTCTTAAAAATTTATATTTAAAACAAACTGATGAAAAACCCATACCTTTATTTTGAAACTAAATAGCAAGGATGTGGAGTCTGAATCGGAAAAAATTTAGGACTCAGACCCATTTTTTTCAAATATTCAATAATGTGCATTTAAACCACAATAGTCCATAGTGTTGCCACTGCATACTAACCTGACTAAAGATGATCTTATGGTATACATATATGTCAGTTGAAATGAAATGAAAATTGAATCGTTAAAATTATGTACATTCACACAAATTTTGTCACTATCGACCCGGGTTTCACCTTTCGGCATCTTCAGGCGTTCAAGTTCATCCGTGCACTTGAACGTCTGAAAATGCCGAAAGGCGAAACCCGGGTCGATAGTGACAAAATTTGTGTGAATGTATATAATTTGAACGATTCAAATTCCACAAAGCAACTTCAGTCGAAATCTTAAATTAAAATGAAATTATTGAAAAAAAAAATTCGAGTCGGAGTCGTTTTTTGTTATTTTAAAGCTGGAGTCGTATATATTTTAGGTGACTCTGCAGCCCTGTTTAATAATTTTATACCAGGTTTTTACTTTCTTCTTAGTTGCAATCGAGTCGTAGGTACAATAATTTTAAGCCGCGCATGTTCTAGAGGGGAAAGTAATTAGTCTATGAAAACGACTAAAAACATAAACGTAAAACACGTATCTTTATATGACGTCTAGTTTTTGACGGATTAAACGAAACAAAATTGAGTAAAAAGAAAAGGTTTAAATTGATACTAAATAGAAAATGATTTTTGTCGAAATTTATTACCTTAAACTAGCGATTTATTTATAGGTTATTAGAAGACAAAGGAATATACGAACGGAGATTAGTTTTGTGTTAAAATACGACATTGGCATGAGCTGTCTGCACTCACATTATAGTTCGGGTCCATAAATAGTAACGTAAAACCGACATTTTAACACCGCCAGTTTAATTGAATCCTCCGGTTTAGTGCCAGTGTCGTTGGCTATCACTGCATTTCATACTACTCATAAACATACATTGGGTATATAGCATTTATTTTATACAATTTACACAACTCTAAGAATGTTTTCACGATTCAGTTAAATTTTAATAAACCGCCTACATCTGAAATTTAAGCAATTCCATTCATAAAATTCCATTTACCCTGTTCCGGAAATATAAACAGATAACACTTAACGACTGAGCCAACCATTTTTATTGTGAAAATAATTGTTTGGTTATAAGATATAGAACACATCAATTTTGCTTCGTTAGACTAATAATTACGACGCTGCTTTTTCGAGTAATAAGCAAATCACAAATATAAACAGGAACTGTTTTTGACATGAGCCTTTGCGTTCCGTTCCGCGGTGAGAAGTCATTATTTATTGTGAAATTAGCGGCACTTAATATTTTAAGAGCTTTCTTAAAACTTGTGAAGAATACCGATAGATGACTATCGGTCGGATCTGTCGACAAGTTGAATTTTAAAGGAAATTATAAATATTAAAAATAGCTGCTTATTATAAAAAGAAAATAGATCTGAATTTGTAGAAACTCTTTCATTGTGTATGGTTCATTTTCTTTTTTTATTATTACACACACGCGTAATTAATTAGGTATTGAATATTTATTTCTGACGCAACTTGCAAAAATGTAAAACCCATTAGATGGATGTATAACTGTAGGAAAGGGGGTTGATTATTGTATATTCTAACCATTACAATTGTATTATATTAATTAAAACACAATATTCCTTTTTACTTCATTCCACTTTATTTAATATGTCAGGACCGGTTTCGCTCATTACGTCAATCGTCAACTGATGCTCGTAATGAGCGAAACCGGTCCTGACATATTAAATATAGTGGAATGAAGTACAAAGGAATATTGTGCTTTTACTAATATAATGCCTTTCCACCAAGTATTGACAGTGAACAATTGGATTAATATCACTTGAAATATGTTACTAGCTGTGGTGATAAATCATTATTGCTTTTAAGATAAAAATATATTTGAGTGATTGATTTATTACTTTATTCTACATACCGTCGACTTTACTCGCCAAAAACGAAAAAAGGAAATGAAAAGTTATTGACTCTACTTTAATAATTGTAATGAGTTGAATTTTAGAAAATATCAATAGTTTTAAAATGTTGAATTTATAATTTGTAAAAAAGATGTCAGATGTGGAAGAGTTATGTATTTATTGATAACTGAATTAAAGTAAAGCCTCGTTGAAATACGTTCTCCAGATATTAATAATTTTATCCAAAAAATACATAAAAAAATTTAAAACTTGTACATTAAATAGACGTACGTAGTGTACAGAAGAAATCTATTTATTATGTCGATAAAAACGTCAAGAAACGACACCATTTTTCCATTCGGAAATGTAGGTCAAAATGGTTGACAGGCATAAAAGCCTAACATAAAGAATTTTTAGCGTAAAATGCGAAAAGATGACATGCAATAGAAATCCCAAGTGAACCATACCTTACCTATACCCTTATATTATATATTTAATATTATATAATTCGGTTTCTCAAAGTCTTAATGTAAATATTATATACGGAGTAGAAGTGAATTATTTTATTTAAAATTAGTGACAAGAAGCGTAAGATTTTCTTTCAGTTTTCAATTGCTAAAAGACAATAACCGTTTGCTCGTTTATTTATGTAAAAACCCCGTGGTGGTGAGATATGCCATAAAACATTCATAAAAACTGGCTACTTAATATCATACAAATCCTTACATCCAATCGCATGTATGCATTATGTACATCAGCGTAGAAGCGGTAGTTTTCAATTTTCACCACCATCTGCAACAGCCATACGTTTGATACTAGCATACGTTTCCCGAGGCGTAACAATATCATACGTAGAGGCAGTGTCATTTCAATCGAATCTAATAGAATCTTTCAAAGAATCGGGATGATAATCAATTTGCGTACCAAGAATATTTGATTATTCGTCAAATCAATCGAAAAGAACAACACAACGCTATACTTCTTTGTTATTTCATGTGGGCTACCAATTTGGAGCATATGGATTACTTATGGAAGTATCTCAACAGAAGGTTTTCTACGAGAGCTCTTTTTTCGAAGAAAGGACGTATAGAAAAAACAAGACTAGTTGTTTAGTGGAAACCTTTCCAATCTTAAAATAATCAGGCCTAGTGAGAACTATTAGAACTACGCTAGTATTATATTTTTAAAAAATTAAAGAAAAATCGTTTTTTTTATAGCGTTTTCACTGACCTTACTTGCAATAAACATTACAATTTAATACGAATACTTGCACAAAATAACGTAATGAACGAAGTACTGATTCTAATATACGAAGTCATAGCGCAAGTTAACCTACTCATCACCAAACAACAACACTAACTTTCATCAGCACCAGCATTACAAACGCAGCATCATCCAAAAACAACATCACTCGGACCAGCAAACCATCAGACGATTGCATAAGTGACATCGGTCTGATGCAACAATTATACTTCCTTCAACGACACCACTTGACCATGGGATTAACAAGTCCATACGCCCATACAATTCCATTCAATACACCATCCAAAATAACGTAAAAGAAAGCATTAAGGCAAATTAAAATTGCTTAGGTGGAATCGAACACTATGTATGCAAATGAAACATCATTTGATGAATGAAGGTCTTTAAATAATCCTTAACATTATAAAATTGGCGGATTTATAATATATTTGATTCAAATAAGCGTTCATTTAATTTTTTTTATTCGCAAAACTCATGATATTATAATAATAGTTTTTACTTCAATAATTAATATTGCGTGATAGTATTGCTATAATTCTGATTTAGAATAATTTTATAACAATCTATTCCACATATTATATACCACTGATACCTCATACGTATCATAAAGAGGATTTATATTGTACGAAGCCATACAAATGTTAAAACGAAATAATATTATTATACGTTCTCAACTGCTTCTTAAACTTCAGTGAACAAAATTAATAGTTAAAGCATGAAGGTAGTTTTTAGAATATTGGGTATGGTTATAATGTGGAATTTTTTGCTTATATAATTATAATTGTGATTTTTTAAATGTTGAATATACCGCCAAAAAGACAACATTACAGGAAAGAAAAACTATGTTAAAGAATAAGTACGACGTAGCAATTAAGTGAATTAATGTAAAGCTTAAGAATCTAAGTTTTACTAAAAACCAAACTTTAATTAATTACTGAAATTATGAACGTAAGAATAATTATGTTCATGATTCAGATCTTACCTACATACCACACCCACGACATAATATGTCAAACTTAAGTTTACACATTAGGACATAATATTAAATAGCATTGTTTTAAAATATTTCCATCGTTATAATGTTCAGTTGTGCGATCTCAATCGATACTAGCAACTTATTGCAACAACATAACTGTCAATAAACTGTCAAGTCGAGTATAATTGAATTTCGAACTGTAGAAGTACACTACAATTTTTGTTTGGAAACACTGTTGGCCTCCTAGTTTACGACGCTACCTGTTTTGTGCACCGAGTTTTCATTCAGTTAAGAACACTAATTTTCTTCCATCGTGTGAACGCGGGGCGACAAAACCAGCTGTGCCTGTTTCACAGATCAAAATTTACTGCGGTAATAACTAATTATTACAAATTAATGAACCCTGCCGCCTGATATAAGATTGATTGGACCTGATTATAGAATAAATAAAGCACGGCTGCCAACGCCAAGAGTGAAAATAATATTAGTTCAAAATACGTGAGTTATATCCGTGAGGGGAAATGGTGAGTAAAATGTGATTATTTTGTGAATTCAAAACACGTTTTACATCGAGAAAATTGTGTGATAGAAATGTAAGAGTTTTTCTTTCAAAATGATTCATTTCTCTGTTTTATATTAGTATTATTTCGGCGAATTCCACGGGGATTGAAAGAACAGGCATTTCTTTCCTAATAAACTTTTTGGTTGTCAAATAATAATTAGATCAAACATGGCAGTCGAATATTGACATTTCTAACCAATGACGGCTGATAGAATGATTTATGCAAGACTTCTTAGTGATTAAAAAAGACCAGCAAATCATGGAAGGAAATAAAAGTCGTTGTTTTATGTTTTCCGTGTAATTTCAAAAAAATATTTAATTTTTATATGAATCTTAATAACGATAAAAGCTTCATTTTACTTTCTTGCAAGTTGTAACACTCACGTAATCAATAAAAGTTTACTTTTTTTAAATGGCACTTACGCGATCGAATAAACATACAGTGGAAACTCTCATAACGAGCACCTCTTATAACGAGTAATTCCCATAACGAGCAAAACAGATTGTGTAAAAAATGCTCTCTTAACGAGCGATATTTCGCATGAGTGACGCAGAGTTTTGGAAAGATCACTTTCACAACGTTGCTTGCTTCAAGATGAATAACAAAGCGTGGGAAGGGGTTACCAAGAGGACCCTCATTTCTGCTTGGCCAGAGAGCGTTGTCAAATGTGATTTTGAGGAGTTTGAAACAGTACTTACCTGTGAAGTCTACAATCAACGAGATTGTATCTTTGGTCAATATCATGGGACTGGAGATGGATAACAACGATATTGATAAGCTTATGGAAGAGCACGGTCAAGAGCTGACCACCAAAGAGCTTATGGAGTTGCATTGTTTTCCACAGCAATAATTTATAAAGGAGAGTTTGATAGTGGAGGAGGAGGCAGTAGCAGAACAATCTTCTGGCGCAATAGGAGAAATGCTGAAAGCATGGAAAACTGTTGCATCGTGTATTGAGAAGCATCATCCTAATAAGAAGGTGGCTACGCGTTTTACAAATTTATTCAATGATAATGCTGTCACATTTTCACCAAATTTTGAAGCGTCGACAAAAACAAATGTCTTAAGAAAGCTTTCTAGTAAAAAAGAATAAATTATTTGTCCTAATTAATAAAATAGTCATTATTTTAATTGTTTTTTGCAAATCGAAATCACATTCCAGGTTGTTACGCTCTATAACAATTTATAAGTATGTAATTTTATTTGAATAAACGTTAAAAGTTTCAAAAACGATATTTTTCCGTCATGGAACGCTTTATTGTATTTTACATTGTTTTGTATGGGAAAAATTGTTTCGAATAACGAGTGTTTCACATAACGAGTAAGATTCTAGAACGAATTAAACTCGTTGAGAGGTTCCACTGTACTTAATTAAATTGAATTATTTTTTACAACAGCGATTCAATAATTAATTATGCACGAAAATATTGGGGATATAATAATGTCGTTGGCTGACATTCCTATTTTTCCTAATTTGAACCTTACACTTTTTATTTCGCAAATATTACATATTACAATACCACATCCAATCATTACAATTTTAACCATTTTACGCCATCTACAGAATTTTAACAACCACCAAAGACACATCTGCGAAGCTCACATTTTTCCTTAATGACATGCAAAATTTTATATATTAGAGTTCCGTCCGTACTTTTAACAGTTAAACTTGTGGGTCGATTCTAGGAATAAGGTGGCATATTAGCTTAATCTTACTTAACCTATCGATACAGCAATTTTTCAACATAATATAATTTACTTTCAAGCAACAACAATGTTTAATTTACATGTGATTGTTAGTATTTAATTTTTAGCGAAATACTAAATGAATTGTGTCTATTTTCGTTCACTTTTAATAGGAATTTTCGGAAATGAATATAAATAACAATTGTATCTTAATACTGATTAAATGAACAGTAAAACTGCTTAATATAAGATAAGGCCTTCCAGACCAAATATAAAACACAATCGAACACTCATAACAGCCACCAATAAACTGAAAATCATCCCCCCCGTCTACTTCATTTGGCGTTCAACGTAAGGCCATCATCTACTCCCATCTCAATGTAATATTATCAAACTAACCCTAAGACAATCGTATTAGTATGTAAATAATTGTACTCTTTAACCTTTGGAATATAGCAACCAAATAAATATACAGTATAATAAACTCTACATATAAATATTTGATTAATTAATTATCAAATTAATTACTTGTATAAATGCTTCGTAACCATTTCTATACAAAATAATATTATTGTGGTCTTAACATAGGAAAGTCAAATAATGATGTTTGTCGTTGTGACAAGCGAAGATACCTCGACGACTTCAAGTTTTACAAAGACGCTCTCTGTTGACATCACAATACGATGTAGAAACCGGTGTGAAACTTTGGAACGTTATGTAAACCGGGAATGGTATGAAAAGTTTAGTTTTCAACTTGATTGTATTCATATACATATCGTGGGTTGACTTCATAATATTTTTTACCATGTCTACTCTCAATGTAGAACATATGGACTCCTTTCCGCCGAGAAGAAAACGATCTTGGACCATCGATTCATTCATCTGCTGTGTAAACTGGTTGGAGACCAAGAACGGACAATTTTATAAATTGATTCGTGTTCAAAGGCATAAATGTAAATGTTTAAGCTGTCCCATCCATCCAATAAAAAAAAACGGGGCGTAGCGAGAGCAATTAGCTAACTAATAGTTTTTTCTATACCCTGAGGTTTAGCGATTGAATAACATTCATTGATTGATACAGTTTTTGAGAAACTAACTTTTGTTGAGAAGCTCTTTTAAGTAAACAAAATGTATTAGTTATTCTATAGATTTCTCGGATTTTACTTAACGTTTGCTCAAATAACTCAACATGTTTGATATCTAGATATTTTTGATTTATATGTGCTTTGAAAATACACTGAAGCTTTTTATACTTTTAAAAACTTGCTATTTGCGTTTGTCGTACGAGACATTAGTTGTCCGGATAATCGATGCATTGTCAAGAGAAATGAACATATTATTTATTGATTAGCTTTGCTGTCTACTTTTATGCAAATATGTTAGTGGATTTGTCTGCCGTGGTTAGATTTTATTATATTCAATAAAGAATGTGGTATATAGTATGTATTTTTTTATGTATTCGATATTATACGGTGCATTTACGCCAACTGTAATTCGATATATTTTTTATATTTTATAAATAAATGTATTTGTAAGTATTAGGTATACAACCACTTTATCACAGTATGTATTTTCGAAAGAAAAAAAAACAATCGGTATTCCTACGATTTTTATTTATTCGATTTTCTTTTCAATCTTGCCGTAAGGGCATATAAACAAACTTACTTTAGTGAAGCACTTTCCTATGGTTTCGTTAAGTTTAATAACATAAAAATACACTTATAAAATATGTCTCGGAATATGTGATTTGTATATTCATTTTAAAAATTCAATAGAAGTTTTTTGGTGAATAAATAAACCATAATAAAAAAAAAATCCACGAAAGAGAGCAAGTAAGACTTGCCATATTTTCAAAATAAAATATTTCATACCATTTATTTCGTTTTTCTGTGGTTCTTTTCGTCTTAATGATCTAATTTATTCATTCATTTTGCGTATTCAATGATTAATGTATTTTTACCCCCGTAAGGCGAGTTTCTAATATTAAATTACGATCTCCTTCAATATGATTATTATTACTATACATAATAAAAGCATTCATCTTTGAGCACAAAAAATTATCAATTTTATCTTTTATAGCTATCGGTTCACTAGACCAGGGTTTCCCAAACTTTTTCTGCAATGAAACACTTTGCAAATCCGGAAATTTTAGCGGAACACTTTGCTTATAAAAACATAAACAAAAATATGATAATAAAACACTTATTATTTTTAGGTGTGGAGTCGAGTCTGTTTTTTCACTTTGACTCCGTTGCAACATAAAAAGGAAATCTTGCGTCCACTAAATAGGTTGTATAAAACGGAAGTAAAACAATAAGTACGTAGTGATGGATTATTCTGACAAACTCGCAAAAAAAAAAATTAAATGACATTCATATCAAAATCACTAATAAAATCAGTCAGTGTTATAATCACTTGCGCTGAATTAAGCATGTTGGTTTTGCTGTCACGAATAATGGATTCTGAACTAATGAATCATAATTGTTAGTTTTCGGAAAATATTGAAAATGAGTGATTTTTAAGTTATGTGGGTGTTCACGGAACACCTGTGCAACACCAATTTTCCGCGGAGCATAGTTTTCAAAACCTTACATTAGACAATGTTTACTTATATATATATATATATATATATATATATATATATGTAAACGACATCTTAAAACGAAAATATATGCTTTTTAGAAATCCTTAAACCAACAATGCGTTGATCAAATGTCATATTATACAATTGTTTTCAAATTAATGTTTTAATGTGCCATTGTGAATCAATCTAGCTGTCACAATATAATTATATTATCATATTTTGGCCGAAATCTGCAGAATAACATTATTCATTTTATGTCATAAAATATCACTGAGAATTGGCTTTTATTGTTTATTTATGCGTAACCGTGTATGGCACGTAAAGTGTCACACGTTACCCAAGAGATGGCTCATCTCACTGTTTCCTTTTTGTCATAATGACAATAGCGGTTCTATTCAAACGTCAAACATAATGGCGACCCAGGAGTCGGTTTACATTCCTGCGTTCCTGCTATTCAATATTTTCCTACCTTACATTCCCGGTTGAAAGCATTTGAGCACGTTCGAAGTGAAATAGAATCATATTATTTATTTTCCCTTTGCGAAGTCTTTCAATGTGAAAAATAAACATATTTATAAATAACGACATATCTGCAGATAATGTTGGTTGGAGAAAACGTTTAACATTGTGAATATTATAAAATCGTTGATAGATGTCTACCGTTCTATATTCAAGAGGCGAAAAAAACGTCAATCCCTAAAATTTCGACGATTTTAAATCATCTCACATTGTTGCTATAGCGTCTAGTTCTCCAGTATGTTCAATATTAGAAAGAATAAGGTTGATGTCATTGATAAATCGTTGATATAATTATGCCAAAGGTTAGGTGTGATGTTTTATATGAAAAAGATAAAGATATATTTTTGTATAATGCTAGAACACATTCCCCAAATTAGCGTCCTAAATCAGAGTCGTCGTCGTTGCGACTTTGTGAGATACGCATCAGCGAATGTAAAAATAAAACAAGATAAACTAGGTACCAAATGGAAATTTAAAAATCATTTATTGCCCCCAATTGCACGAGGTGCACGCATGAAGCTTTCTAAATCTTCAGAACCTTAAAATTAGCTTATATAATATAACCATTTTTTTATTATTCAGCTGTCAATTTTTAGTCAACGTTGATGTTTGCGACACTTATGTTATCTTAAAAATACCAAGTTCACTACTGGAGAAGCCAAATAACTTATAGGAAGGAACTCATGAGTTATGCCGAAAATGAAAAATTACAAGGTTAATAACAAGCACCTAAATTCTAACTGGAAATACGCGAGACACGTCTACATTCGTTTTAATCAACCTTCTCTTCTGTAGAATGACTTTGATATGAAAAATGTATGCTTACTTATTATAATATGTATATAAACTTATACATTCACTTAATTGTCTTATTGAAACAATTTCTGAGACCCAGTTATTAGGATGTCAGACGTGACAATATGATTTTTTGCTAACCTCGGCTCATTATCCTTCTAACAATAGTTTTATTAATCTTTATTTATCTCACTCAATAAAAAAAATAAAGACAGCCCAAAATCTATTACATTTGAAACTACAACGCGTTACGTAAAATAAACTCTTTGTGGATCGAATTACGAAGTTTTGTGGAAAAGTTTACAGATTATTTCTGAGTTATGTTACATCAAAAAAATATTTTTTGTTCGCGCGACACTCACTCGACCATTAGATGTTTAATGGTTTATAGCACTTGTTTTCGACTGCATTCAATATCATTATTAATAGGTTTCATTACTCGTTTAATTAATTAATTAAATTGAACGATTAAGCTACTGATAAATTCAAATGAATATTTCTCACTACCAATGAAATGAATAACATTAAATGTTTAACTTACTAGCATAGCAATAATTTCTGAATATTTGAAGTGTGCTTTAAAAAGCATTAATTCATTTATCGAAAACTTTCTTAAATCACATATAACAAAAAATAAGGTTTGTATACTTACAGGGTATATTTGAATTGGAGTTTTTCAAGTGCATATTTATTAAATCGGATATTAAAATATAATCCTATAATTTTGCTTTCTGTGATAACTACTTATTACTCAAATAAATTAACCATTTATTTAACCGACCGCCAAACAAACATCTGCAATGAAGTGTCATCAAAAACGGATTTATGCAAGTCAAATAGTACCTTGCAAGTTGATAGAATAGAAAGGAACTTTTACGAACATCTTATTTTCATACGGAAATATTATAGTTGTAATTTCATGAGACACCTATGTAAGATTAAAGCAATTGCAGCAGCTCTCAGAAAAATATAATATCCGTTTTAACTTGCGTCGAGATGATTAAAAACGCATTCATTTAGATTTCTTTTGAGAAAAGTAATTCTATGGCTAGGCAGAGACTACTCTTACAGATATGGCGTTGCTCTACGACTCTTTGCAACGACCGCAAATAATTCGGTTCAAAGCCGGCGGACGTTGGAATTTCATGCCCATGAAACCAGGGCTGTGGAGTCGGAAATCTCGGAAAAACAATTTAAAGGTATTGAATAATTATTAGTCTATTCATCATGGTGAAATGTAATTTAATTATGCTAGTGACTAAAATGGTCTGATAGTATGCAGATTTGCAAGTTAAATGGAAATTATTGAACTAATGAATTCTGAGTCGGAGTCGTTTTCTTTTTATCCGACTCCACAGGCCTGCATGAAACAGCTAAACTTAGCACCTTGAATTCTAAGAAAAAATATGTACCAATTCGAGTTTTCTTTTAATTCTTGAAGGCATAAGCAGGCATACAAGAATTTTCCATACATCATTATTATTGGAATATGTATATTTATTTTTAAATACGCTTAATTTGGATTAAGTGCGAATGTTAAAATAATATGGCTATTGAAAACAATAATATCACAAATTATATAGTTTTTTGGAAGTAAATATCGTTTAATAGGGACATTTTAAAAATATAATACCCATTTGTACTTATTCCACTTTTATTTAATTTGATCAGGACCGGTTTCACTCATGACAAACATTATCAACTGATATTTTTTTATGACCAGCATTATCAGTTAATAATTTTCGTCGTGAGCGAAACTGGTTCTGATCATATTTCAATGTAGAATTAGTACAAACGAGTATTTATTTTTTTAAATATAATGCCTTTCCACCAAGTATTGACAGTTAACACCCTCAAAATGACTAATAATAAAAACTACTAGACCACTTTCTGTAAAAGTTGAACGACTCACCTTTAACTAGTAAACGTTGTTTAACCTTACCAGCTGGAGGGTTTGCTTAGTTAGAATTTTAAATTAAATCTGTAACATAATTTTTTAACTTCTTCAAAAAATTTCATAAATCAAACTCAATCTGCTGCCAGAAAAATAATATAAGACAGATGTGTGGACTGAGAATTCTCTAGACTACACGACATTTTATTTATCCTTAAGACAATGGAAATAATTTATTTTTCCAAAAACATTCACTTTTTTACAATATTACAATGAAATGTTACACAAACTAAACATACCTACATTTTTCATACATCAGTATTATCTCATTGGTACACAAGTTAATAAATTTCAATGAATTATTACATATTTAACTTCCACCAACTAGAAAGGGTTAGAAAATATTCAATAAAATGTTATTGTGATAGAAAATTATTCAAAAGAAACAAATCTATAACTGCTTCATATGATTAATCTTATTTTATGTACAGTTTCTAAATTGTAAAATATATCGAATGGTAATAATATGTTATTACTTTTATTTTAAATTTCAGGTTGAAGGATGAAAAAGGGTCGATCAAAAGGTGGAAAGGCAGGTAGCGCCACCTCCAAAAAGCATGTGACAATATCTAACAAAACTACAGTTATCAAGGATTCAAACAAGAAAGAAATTTTGGATATAGATGATGAAGATGTAGGGTTTGGATCCTGGCTTAAGTCTGGAGAGGGTATCGAATGGATGAAAATATTTGTTATAGGAAATAGTATAACAGTTTTCTTGACTATGTCATGGCCCCACTTAAGAAAAGTAATTGAAATCATAAAAGAAATGATATATGGCGAAGAAGACAGTTTTTATTAATACGTATGTCTACATTTCATTGTGAAGTATACACAATTGAGCATTGCCTTCTTATGTTTCCAGGATAATTGAAATATATTTAATAAATTAATAATATCAACGCATTTAATACTTACTTTTATATAAAAGCTAAGCAAGTAGAAACAAAATCGATTAGGAAGCTTTTTGAAGCTATATACCTTGGTATGTACATAATGTTAGTAAATTTACATTTATCTTTTTATTGTTAGGAATAACTAAATATCACAATACAAAATCTAGGAATCCATCATGTTTGCTGGTATATTGAAAGGATTCCTGTTTCTCGGAGTGATATACTGGTACAGTACCGGTGTTTGGAGACTAATTGACAAATACTTCAGGAATGAATTCGTTAGTTATCTAGAAACAGAGTTTGAACAGAATGCTCATTTAAAAGTAGACAAGGATAATATGTTAGATTTCCCCTTCCAACCACCAGACATTGATAAAATAAATGAACTGTCAAGCTCTGATACTACCACAGATGAAACAAGGAATATGTTGTCAAAAAATAGAGATCAATTTAAAGAAGAGGCTATTCTTCCTAATGCAGATGAGAAACTCACAGATCGCAAAAATGTTGATGAAGAATCTGAAACAATTGCCCTATATCAACCAGAATATGCAATATTAGAAGAATCTGGTGACAACACTGTATCCAATAATCAATTCTGTGAAGCTCAAACCGCCACCGTTGAATTCCATCAATGTAAAGGAAATTAATCCTTTCTACATTACATGCATCCTTGATTACCCATGCTGTAAACGAACATCATACCTTCGTAACATTATGCTGATATTCAATGAATCATCTGTCAAAGAAAAAAACAAAATTAGTATAATGGGAATTATATTTCGCTTGAGCTACTTAGTAAAATAAATATCTAATACTCGTGTCATCTCAGCACCAGAATATGTGCTTTTAGACATGTTAAGACCGGAGGCCCAATTTATCACCATAAACATTTTTGTGTCGTATGAAAGGTGACGATAAAATTAAAATCACACACACATATCGACTGTGAAAAGGAAAAAAGACGTAACCCACACATAGCAAATTTTGAAATATACACAACCTTGAAATGCACGGACACTTCTAAACAGGTGTTTAATTGACGTAATCTAATATTGATTAAAGAAATAATAAAAATAATAAAAGATTTTTAGTACTTTTTCCACTTAAAATTTATTTGATCAGGACCGGTTTCGCTCTTCACGAGCATTATCAACTGATAAGTAATTGCTTACACCTTTTATTTCAATTTAACTTTTATAAATAGCACTGTTTAATTTATTTTCCTTATCAGTTGATAATGATCGTGAGGAGCGAAACCGGTCCAGATCAGATAAATTTTAAGTGGAAGAAGTACTAAAAACCTTTTATTATTTTTATTATAATGCCATTCCACCAAGTATTGACAGTGAACACCTTAAAAGTGATTAAAGAAATTGTCAAGAAAAAACCTTTTTTTCGGTCTTTATTCTTGGTTTCAATTTTCACAAGCTCATCTTTTTTTAAAACTTAAAAGCAAAATATAGATACTAATTCGGCATTTGCAGCTTACATCCTTTTCATAGAATGTGTATCAAGTTTGATACATTGTGATTATTGAAAAAAAACTGTTTTGAAAAACAGCATTCCACTGTCGATATATTATATGGTATGAATGCTCAGGGGCCAACGATGTTAAAATTAGTTTGATGACAAAGTAAATAAACAGTAAGAAAATAAGTTTTTCTATCCATATCAAATAACCACCCATTAAAGGAAGTAATCATTTATACTGAGATTGAATATCTTTATCTATAACTACATTAACTTAATGGAAACCTAATTTAAATTGAGTTTTAAGAATAATAAGAATAACACTGATTGAAAAAACCATGAATTTCAAATGGTACAGAATCTTTATAAAATTTTATATTATTTTCGATGGATTCGGCGATATCTTTGTGGATGTTAATTCTTATCTTAAAACAAGTGGAGTAACAAAGTTATCAAGTTTAATTTAATATTTTTTACTAAATACAAGAAATCTATTGAAACATAAATAAAAATAGCCGTAGAATTTATTGTATTATTTATCATTATTACAAATGGAATTTTGAATGGATTTTTCCAAACCATATCAGGCTTCATTCAAGTGCAGCAAAAGTGACGATATATTATTTCAAACCAATTTTGGTTTGGTTTTTAACACTTTGATTATCAGCCTCATGACACAGGGAAACCGGCACCGGGTTACAGGGTTCCAGGAGGGTCACTGATGACTGGCAAGGAAGACCTAGCTTCGAGTTTTTATTTGTTATACAGCACCAGTATTTAAGTATAATAATGTATGTATATATATAATTTTCCTGTATGGTATGGCCAGCATGACCTTTTTGTATCTTACTGCAACTTCGCCAGCGAATATTTTTTCAGTGTCACTAAAGATAGACTCGCTAAAACTTCTTATTATTGCTTAAAAAATGCATTAAAATTACATTGCATCGAATAATAATTTAAAACAATGAATTATTTTCTAACCATTATTCACAAGTCTCTTTTAGAAGCATGAATTTTATTGAGAGGTTTTGAAATTGTTTATCATTTTAAAAACAGTTTAAACACAAACTCCTGCAACATTTGATATAGATTTGATATTTCTAATAACATTATCTTACATTTGAGAATTATGGATCTGAAATTTTAATTTGTAATAAATCTTATTATATTCCAAATAAATTGATCTTTCATTCTCTCAGAAAATAGTACCGACGAGCCAAATGAAAAATTGGACTCAAAACATACCTTTCCAGCTTACTAAAAATTTCTAAATTTAGTTTAAAAAACCAATACACATGTATATACATTTTTAACACCAACACAGCAAGATACATTTGTAACTGACTGCTGAAGAAAATAAACAATAAGGATCAGGAAATGGTCACCAAGATGCATAATTGCAATACCTATGTAAAACATGCGTTAAGATAGAATATAAATTGAAATAAAAAAATATAATTTGTTTTTCAAAAGTTTGTATGATAAAACCAATTAAATATTACAAAATATATCGTTTTGATTGTTGAACATGAAAATATTGTTTTCGTCATTTTTGGACATGCACCAAATATTTCATTACAAACCTCTAAGAAATCCCAATTCTTTTCATCTTATTCACATAACTCATTAATGAGAGATTTTTTCAGTTGAAAGAAAATAATACAGGAATCTGAACATCGTTTTCATGATTGTTTCTCATTGAATAACTATTAAGCATTCTAATTTCAAAATTGACTTTATGTATTTTTGGGTACTGAATTTATATTTAAAGCTCAGTATAACAGAACAATTTAGTATTGTTTATGGTTTACTGATAAGATAGATAACCATAATTCCATTTAAAAAAATTACACGGGTATGGATAGACAATAATATGGATAGATGTTTCTATTGTGATATTTGTTAAATATTTATCATTTCAATCAGTGTAAGAATGTTAAAAAAAAACAAGAAAAAGAAGAGAATGTTGTTCAATTAAAGATCCGGTAAATTTGTCATACTACATCGTACGGACTATTGCGTGATATAAATCGTGGAGTGGTTTTTAGCTCAGTTTGTGAAGTTTTTCGCCGTAATAGTCCGTGCGATGAAGTCATACTTTATATAATTTATTTATCAGTGTTCTTCTTAATAATGTGTGGTTTTAACGCGATTCCCATGATCTCAGATAATAATTTTAAATCGTGGAGTGGTTTTTAGCTCAGTTTGTGAAGTTTTTCGCCGCAATAGTCCGTACGATGTAGTATGACAAATTTACCAAATTATCTTTCAATAGTTGAAATATTAATGAATGATTCATAAATGAATTAAGGGATGTTAAATGATCTTGACAACATAAAGGGCTACAGATGCTTGAATCAAAATGAATACGTATATAGATAAAATTAATTGTGATCTTCTTTAACAGAAGAATCTACAATACTTATTTCATAATTAGTTTGTCGAACTACTTTAAGTGCAATAAGAAATGTCAAGAATACTTCAATCCATTAATTCATTATGACATATTGCTTTACATTTAATGTAGCACGGTTGATTAGCTCCCACCTTGAATGATTAATTACAAATATAGACCGATTATTTTGAGTATGTCAAGATGCAAATTTGTCCTACTTTTATGTCGTCTCACAAATCTGATAGGTGGGCATGTGTCCACTTCGTACACAAAACTGACAACTATCAAAACACAGAAAATTAGTAACGAGAATTTTATTGATACTATTTGAATACATGGACAATTCGCCAAAACAAAACACTTGATTAGATATTAAAGTTTATAACTTTGAAACAACTGTCAACGGATCGCACATTTTTAAAAACAAACTTGTCGCAGTGCTACCAGCATAAAATTTATCGGTATTTTTTTCATAGTTTTTTCAGCAATAAGGTCAATACGTTTTTCTTCTTGTGATAACTGAATATGAAAAAGAAGAAAAACATTTTTTTTTATCTCGTTTAAGATAATACGTCACGATTCCTCAATTTTTGTACGAATAAAAAAAATGCTTAGGTTTATTATCAAGTG
>CM062828.1:6566747-6607747 GCA_031772345.1 Himalopsyche anomala
AAGTTTTGTATTACTTACAAGTTGTAGCGCATCTTTGCTGAGACAATTCGTATGTTTGTATAAACACAGCAGCTATAAATGAAACGTCATGCTTTTTAATCAACTCTTAACCTTTCAATGCTATTAAAAACGTATTTTTTTACCTATCAAATTTCATCCTTATTTATTTTCATGCTAAATAGTGTCTATAGACTTTTTCATTCTTAGTTTATGAGATGTGATTGTCTATGCTCTACACAAATTGAAATTGTCAATTGGTCTCGTCGTTCTGTGATGTGACTTTAAACGATATTCCTGTTTTATTCCTATTAAATCGAAATGTGGAAGTGTCATAAATGTGGAAAACCAGTGTTTTTCGGTAAATATTAACCTTACATTTTATTTTGCCTAATATTCATTTGCCGTTTTTAATTTTAAGGGCTTAATGCAATATCTCTGCATGTTTTTTTGTTATTTTATTTACCTGATAGTGTACCTACTATGTTTACTTGTGTTATCCTGTAGTTAAATTTGATCATAGCGCTTTTAATTGGAGATAATGTGAAAATTGTGTTTTTTAATACACTACTTGTGATGATTTTTCATAATTGAAATTACCGTTATCGTACTTGTTGTGTTCACACACCTTTATTTCTTATTTTAAGCCGAAAGGAAACAATCTTTAGGATATGACTGGCATCCAGAATGTTTACGATGTGAAGAATGTGGAAAACGATTGAACCCCGGACAACATGCAGAGGTATGTACTTGTTTACATATTTTAATGATTCATCATAGTTGGTATTCTTAGCCTGAACAATCGACTCATTTTACTGATGCAGCTTTTCGAGTTGATTATGTATTATAAAGAAAGAATGTTTTACCTTGATTTTTTAAAGTTCATATCAGGGTTGTCTAGTGAAAAAAAGCACGGACTCATTTACAGATGGTCTCACTGAATTGGTTTAAAAAGATACCTAATTTCAGTTATAGCTTTTGCATTTTTTTTTTATATCTACTAAAATTCATAACTTTTATTTGTAATTATTCGGAGATACCCAATTTTTTTCGGCTCCGACATCAGCCCTGGTTGAAATGAACACTGTTGTCAAAACAATTGCATTTGGAACTGTAAAGAAACAATGCTTGATATTATTTATAATCCATGACACGCTATAAGAAAAATTTTCCTTGGTTCCATTTTTTTCATGCCTGCCCCAATGTAGAGTATATGTCCTCCTAATGGAGGTATCTCAACAGAAGTTTTTATACAGGAACTGTTTGTTACTCAGTCTCTCAACCTCTCTTTTCCAAAGAGATTAGAAGGTATAGAAAAATAAGACTAGGACGGTACTAGTGGTTAGCTTATCGCTCTCACTACTCTCAGTTATTAAATTATTGGAAGGGTGTAAAGAGATTTTAAAACATCACAAACACCCATGCCTTCAGACAGAAATTGATCGAAAAAATGCTGTTTTTTCTGGGACTGGAACCTGTGAGATCCGGATGAACTGACTCAGTTCAAGTTCATTCGTGCACTTGAATGCCTGAAGATGCCGAAAGGCGAATCCCGGGTCGTTAGTGACAAAACTTGTGTGAATGTACATAATTTGAACGAATCAAATTTAATATTAAAATTCCATCAAGCACCTTCAGTCGAAATCTTAAACTGTATAAGATTGTATTGATTTCATCATAGTACCTTCTCACAGGGTGACTTTAATAACAGTGGTGGCTTCTGATTACCGTTTCTATTATATGTCCACTGTTTCTGTTTTGTTTTTCCAACTCTGCCTTTGTCTATCGTGTCTTGTGTCGTACAAATATCATTCTTCTTCGGACTCGAGCCATTAATACTTAGTTATGTGATGAACTGAAGGCCATAGATCAGTCAGCTTTAGAGAAGGAACTGCTTCTTCTTAATCATACTTGCTCCTTATACTGCCATTATTAACACCTCCATGCCCACGATGCAATCGTAAATAGTTGAGCCATTAAATCACTCAATATTTCTCTTAATATTGTCAATAAGTATTTATCATTTTAGACATTCTAGCATATATACATTTTTAAAATTATTTTTTAGCTTCTAACTTAGGTTTAAATACTGTCAATAAACAGTGAAAATTAGATGCCATCATGGCAGGGAACGTGATTTTTTAGGATGGCATGTTACGGGTTAATAAAAAGACAGCTGATGACATTCTCATTCTAAGCAGCGTAACAGTAAACTTTAAAAACATTTTATTGGTTACTTCAATTTATAGTTTCAATAAATTCCCTATTAAATTCTATAGTTTAAATTAGAATCAATGTTAACTTAACCATTAAAAAATCTCACGATAGTCTGAAGATACTTCTCATAGAGGCGAAAAACGTGTCAAGATTTGTGATTCGATCAATGGAATACAATATTTATCAAATTTAATTTCACATTACAAAAAAAATCATGATCATAGTTTTCAGGTTGATTTTGTAACTAATTATTGCTTATAGTTACTATGTCAAGAAATCAAAGATTATGTTGCATTATAATATAAATATATCTAATAATTATCAACAATGAGTACTTTTTTTACTTTAGTTCGATAGATATATATGTTAAAAATATTAGTAACCACAGTTCTGTGTAATGAATATGATCCACCACAAACTTACTGAATATTTCTCAATATGATAACAGCCTACTTAGTATTACCACATTCTAAAAAGTTAATCAAAATGTGTATTTTAATTAGAGTCGTTACATGAAACTCATTCTTTACCAAATTGTCTGCTGTTGTAGTATTTTATTATAAATATTGATTTAACCGCTTCAGTACCGTAAGGCCACTGAAGACCACAAATGTAACTTGAAAATATTAATCATTTTATAAGTAAACTTTTAACATTCATAAATTCAGTCCTATTTTTTAAAACTATTCAAAAATATTAAAAAACATGCGGTATGTGAGTGAATGTTTTTTAGCTTAAAATATTGCGGTACTGAAAAGGTTAATTAAGTAGCTATTTCAAATTTCTCTAATTATGAGAATACTGGTTCAAATATTTATAGTAAGATTATTGCTGAATTCTGAGAATTTTTGAGAAGTGGTTTTAAAGTTAATGTCATTTTGAAACGTAATATTACATTATTTTGTTTTAACCTATTTAATCAATTGTAAACCTCCCAACCTTCTTTGTTTCATTTGCTATGTGTGTTAAGTGTTTTATACTTTAACCAATCACGGGATTTTTTTTATTTAATATGTTTTACTCTCTCCCTTTATTTGCATATTCAAATAATATATATAGCACATTTCTAAGGAAATGGTTAAAAAATTATTGTATTTATAAGATAACTTAATACTTTAAATCAATACATCAATTTTCAGCACAAAGGGGTGCCTTACTGCCATGTCCCTTGCTACGGAGCACTTTTCGGACCTCAATTGTTTGGACATGGAACCCGTGTTGAATCTCACAAGAGTTTTGGACAGAAAGGCATAATAAAGCCAGTCTATCATGGTATTAACCCTGAAAGGACACAGTTAGAGTCAAAATTAAAGGTAAACTTATGTTAATATTTATCTAAAAACTACTACCTTATTTGAATTGAGGTCTTACAATTGAACCTTAATCTGAAATTTTCAAATTGTTAAAACATCTTTAGGATGCTTATTATTTTTAAACCCGAGATTCACCACTTATACACAGTGTTTTGTGTGTGAAAGATGAGGATGAAAGTGAAGATATTGAAGAAGAAAACACACTACATACTCTAAAATAGAATGTTAATAGACTTTCCTTCTGAATTTTTACTTACAATAACACTGAGCACATAGCTCCAGCCTGGATCTTGATTTTCTGACTGTTAAATGTCTGTTTACTATCTGTGAACCTTTTAAACTGTAATTGTTTTTAAGTCTCGTGCTTATTTTTGTGCATTCAGGCTTTCAATCAATATTTTGATGGAAGAAGTAGAGAGATAAGATCCCGCGAAGTCAACGGAAGGCTGGTATTGGAAGGCGCTTTAAGAATTCACTGGGGAGTGAAAGGTGTCATTCATCTGAAAGAGAATGATGATCAAAGGACCGTTGTCACTGTCCGAAAGAGAAACTCTTGCAGATATTCAATTGGTAAAGGTAGCAATGGTGATGTAGACAGCGATGGAAATAGTCAGGTTAGTGTATGCCCACCTATTATTTTGAAATTTTACATTACTCCAAAACAAATCGTTTAATACATGTCATTTACTCCCAGTGGATCGCTACTGTTAAATAATGGCACTATATGTTTGCCTTGTTTTGCCATTAGACTCTTTAGTGTGATTTGCTAGCGAGTCATCTCTTTATCTCATACTTCTATTCTTTTCCACACTTAAAATACTTAATTGTCCTCTCCACATTGTGAATGAAGTTAAAATCTTTGTTTGGTTTATATTATCTATTATTTTGGTCCATGGTCGATGTCACAACTGTCCTTTCATTTGTCGCAAGCTCACTCTTTCTTGTTCACATTCAGCCATTTGTATCTTCTTGATTTTGTCAAGCTAAGAGTTGCGTGGGTCAAATATTTACTGGGGCTCCTTTGTATAGCTTGTGGAGATCTCTAGATTCTTCCCATCTAATAGCATGGTTTGTCTATCTGAAACTTCTTGCTCCCTAAATATATACTATATTGTTTAAATTTTTTGAAATGCTGAGTGTGTCCATAGTAATCTATGGACACACTACATTTGATTTTCTTTGATCAGTCCAAGTATTCTACAGAGAATATTGTAGACATGGCCAAATAATACCATATGTATATCTAGGATGAAAATGGATGTTAATTTATTATGTTGCTATTTGTAAAACATTTTTCATTCTTGTTTAATTGTAACTTTTCTGATTTTTTATAGGAATCGCCAGAACACAATTGTAGCGCTAGTATAAGCAGTTTCGACACAGGTATATGCACAGATCGGTTAGAAAAAATAAGTATCATAGATGCAACTGCATCCAGATGCAGTGAAGATAGCGGAAATCAATCTCCAGGGAGTGTTTCCATTACACCCACTCCACCGCCGTCACCGGCCATTGCATCAAAAGCGTCTTCGACACTTCCTCCAAAACTAGATTTTAAACAGATGGATTGGGATGAACTGGATCAACTGTTACAAGTCGAGAGAAAATTCGACGATACTGAAAAATTGTATCAAACCATGCCAACTTGTTTGCCTTCTCAATCTAGTGTCGAGTCATCTGAATCTCTGTCGTTGAGTCACTCCGAAAGTCGTTCTTCTGAAAATTCTGCCGATCTCAGTCAGTCCAGTAGTACAGATTCTCCGCAAGAAAAGTCAGAACTGGCCGTTTTAGAACTTCCCCTCGATGGCAACGATGTGACACTGAAACCGTCTGGCTATACTAAAATCTCACCTCTGAATCAATTATATTTTGTTGATTTCGTAAATCCAGACGATGAGAACACCCTCAAACCGACTTCTGATGTTGATATACTTAAAATGTTGAATAGAAATGAATTTATGCCTCTTGATCCGGATGCAATGACTAGATCGTTCAATGACGGTACAATGAAAGCTAATTCACCAATAGACCCCAAGAAAATCAATGATTCTTTAAAATTATATGCCGATATGGTTCGCAGTAATGACGGCCTAGATTTTGCTGATAATTTTAGCATTAACTGTGAGAATAGACTGGAGGAAGTTTCCTCGGATCACAATTCGTACTTCAACGATGACTATCCCCGCGGCACACTGAAGCGTGTCCGCAATTACGAAGAAAAGATTTCCAAAGAGACCATGAATGCCAAAATGCCGAACCAATTGCCTAAAAATGACACAAGTGCCTACAACAGAGCTATTTCAATGGACAATAGTTGGATAGGAGGATTAGATGATAGTAATAGCTCTAATTATGAATTAAGCAGATCCATTTCTGGACCAGAACAATTCAATAGACAACCCAATGAGGTAAGTTAAACAAAGCTTCTAAACATTGCTTATTTTATTTTCAATTTATTTATGATCAATATTATCTAAAATCTTCTTTATCTACCTTGTTGACACCTGTGTTACACACAAAAGTGTTTTGGTACCTCAACATCATTATTATAGAAATGTACGACCATACTCAAATATAATAAATATTTTATAAAATGGTATGGGACTTTTGAAAACATACATAATGTAGTGCTTACAAGTGCGTAATAGAGTGAAAAATATTTTATATTACAATAAAAGTAAAAGACTACGAGATAGGCTCAATGAGAATTGACATCACAAACACCCATGTCTTGATCTCAATTTTTGACATTCAACTTATCGGGAACTGAATCCAGACCCGACTGATCAGTAAAATCAATCTCTTACCGACTAGACCTCATTGGTTATTTGCTTAAGCTCGTTGATTATGCTCCAATACTATCAGACTTTTGCTTATCACCTGGTATATCAAGTTTAATCTAGGTTTACATACTCATCTGAACATCCTTCACCAGAGGAAGAAATGTACACATTATCTTTCTGGCATAACTTTGAGAGTACTTTGTATTGCATGAATGAAGTATGCATGGATGATAAGAGATGAGTTTTTAAATAACGATTATAGATTGATTTGGCGTAATATTGTAATAAATCATTCATCTAAACTTACAGGATAGTGCTTCGGATAGTGAATCAATAAACTATGCTCATCCTGTCGATGATCAGATAATAATACCTAATGAGGGTGCTGTGGTTGTTAGGAGAGTTCACAATTCCCGCTCCGGGTCTACTGCAATTAAAAGGAGAACCGGAAAAAGAAGGTAAATAATGTCTTTTTTTAAGAATTGTTTCTTTTCTCATACATGGATTATTATCCAAAGGTATAGATTATCAAAAAAAGAAGTTTGAGCAGCTGACTTACATGCATCCAGTTCTTAGTAAACACCACTTACTTATATCTTATATTATCTTCCTTATTGGTAGTGGACATAGTATTTAAAAAAATCTGAATTTGATTGATATCTCATGAAAGAATCGATTCAATAATATCATTATTATCAATATTGTGTGTTGAAATATTCAGGGAAAAAGATTGAAGATAGCACTGAATTATTGCAATTTATTAGCAATATAATATTATGTACTTCAATTGAAGATGTGATATTTATCATATAGGATCTTCTTTGTGATTTTAGACAAAGGGCTGCTGCGTTAAAGAGAAGATGCTCAATCAACGGTCACTTTTATAACCGAGAGACTTCCTTCTTCACCCCTCCATACGGGAGTCTTATGTCAGTTTGGGTGACCTCTCTCGTTTCAACCGAAGAAGTGATCAACCTGATGCTGGATAAATATAAAGTCGACTCGAACGCTCAAAGATTCGCTTTGTTCGTTGTGAGAGATAATGGAGGTAAGTGAAAAAAATTCATGCATTTTTGACCATCAGTTTATAATGCGCATAAAAGACGGAAGAACAATCTTTTTGGCCACTCCTGGTATACCATATGTGGAT
The DNA here is from genome assembly GCA_031772345.1 of Himalopsyche anomala. Lineage (NCBI taxonomy): Eukaryota > Metazoa > Arthropoda > Insecta > Trichoptera > Rhyacophilidae > Himalopsyche > Himalopsyche anomala. The sequence continues at coordinate 6,574,208 of CM062828.1, forward strand.
CGTATGGACACCTCCGGGATTCCTTGACACCTCGAAAATGCCTTGTTTTCTATTATTGATTTTTCCAAAGCTGAAACTTGAAAATAGATAAATTCTTGGCCACCTTTTTGGCAGCAGGAATTCTTTGAATAACACTAGATCATTATATTTATTGTGCATTGAAGTCTGCAAACTCACAATAGTAATATACGTAATTAGTTTGAATGACTAGAAGCCTTCAGGTCTTCCTCTGGGCTGATCCAGCCATCTAAAATTGGATATATATTCTACCATCATAATATGTGACTGTTGTTTTACGTGTGTATTTGTTTATAATTTATAATTAAAATTAAGGATAAATCTAAAAAAGGAAATTTTTCAATTGTTGTAATAGTATTCATCTTCTTGCCTTTTTTTTTGTTAATTGGGTTGTTCTAAGTGTCCGATGTTATTAGATGATGTCACATGTAAACTTTATTTGGATTATCTTTACAGAGCAAAGGAGACTGAGAGATGATGAATATCCGTTGTTAGTCCGAGTAACATTAGGCCCCCACGAAGAGATTTCCAAATTATTTTTGATGGATGCAGATAAAACTGGAGAGGTGACTATCCTTCATTTTTCTTTTTTATTTGTACAATTATTCTTTCCAGAAAACTTGTTGGTATAATTTTTTTTTGTTTAGTTTTTACACAGTGCACGTTTTACATGATGATCAAAGCATGGTGTTAATTTGAAAGGTATTATATCACACCGATCATAGATGTGATGCTTTTCTTTTATTGTTTTTAGAATGTTATATCAGTTGGTAAAAAATGTATTTTGTTTATTCCTCTCTTGATTTGTCATTCACTGTTTTGACAGTATATTTATTTATTATTTCCGACAATGGGTTATGAGTTTTTGCAGTGTTGTCAAATTCTATCGACACATAGATAATGGTTGGAAGAAGAGGCAAGCACCTGATATAACAAACATCTGCTTAGTCAATTATCTAATCTTAGAATTTCTTACAAATTCAATCCACTTTACCTGCAATATTGTGTGTGCAGTCAGGTGATATGGTTCTATTTTGTAAAGAGGCACTGGTTGAACAAGCGTTGAATAAATAATAGTATAGCATAATGCCAAGACAGTCTGTAATTACCTGCTGCCTACATATTTTTTTATTTGTGCCTATTGATTGAGGTTGTGGAACTTTATATTTATGCGCTTGCTCATTTTGTTTCAGGTATCATCGGAAATGGCTCAGTTTATAAATCTTTCGATTCATGAATGCGAAGCAATTCTTCAGATGTATGGCAAGGAAGAACATAGAGAAGCTGCCAGAATCAAACACAGGTTTCTATTAAAATAATAATTTGTTGTCTTTTTAGTATATTTAAGTATCCCGCAGATCAAGGGACTTATTCTAATGTAATTAGACCACAAAACAATTGAACAATTACATTCAACACATTCATGTTGAACGTGGAGTTATTGTTTTAGTTTAGCACATCTTTATCTGGTTGGTATTTGATAAAATGAACTCTTCTCATTGGTGGGCTTAATCTGGAATGGCGACACTGTTAGATATTGATACATAACATTACATCTGGTAAACATATTAAAAACTACTACTATTATAAATACATATCAGCAGCTGTGTTTTCAGCTTTATACATTTATTATGATTATAATAGAATTCCTGGTTTTTAGTTTTTCTTTTGATTGCATGTGCCACTTACATAAATATGATAACTTAAAGTAATTTTCGTTTTTTCAGATATTTAGAACTACGGCATCGCATCAAGCAGAGGATGGAAGACCTCAAAGTTCATCTGTAAATGAGCAAATCTAGATTCATTTCAAGCAATAATGTCTTAACCCGCATTTTCGTTTTTTTCTCACTGTACCTAGATAGGTTTGCGATAGCACAGGGTTAGCCAACTTGTACGTTGCGATCGACTTTTTTTTATCTCAAAAGTAATGTCGAGTTCTCAATTCATGTTTTAACACTTCAAAAGCAAAATGGGTTTCAAAATAATTCTTGTACATGCCATCCATTGTATAGAAGGTTCATCCGAGTGATATTTTCTATATAATGTCCACATGTTTTGAAAGACTTGAAGTGTTGGTCTAAGTATATTATGCAATACAGTAAATTATTTTTTTGATGTTATATTATGTACACTTTTGTTGAAATGTTAGCCCATTTATTTATTATATAATTGCAGTAAAGGTCTTTCAGACTTATGACGAAATAGAGGATTGAAATACACACATGTTTAAATTAATCTTTAGATGGTCTGCTCTGCCATAGATAAGAACTTACATAATGCATTTAATATTTCATTTAATGCAATCGACTAAAAATGATTTTCTTTAATATTGGCTGGTTGATCGCCATCAACATGTTGGCCAGCTTCACCATACCGAATTTTTTATATATTGTAACAGTATCATTTTCTCTTAATTTTTGTAATAAAATCATTTAAATCGTGTATGGATTTTATCAAATACAGTGTAAATTAAATTAATCTGAAATATATTTAAATTCTATATAATAACTGAAAATTAAGCTTTGCAAGAGCGATTCGCTAACAACTATTTCTTAATCTTATCTTATATCTTCCTTACTCTCTGAATAACGAAAGGCTAATCGACTAAGTAACAAACAGTTGTCGCTAATGAAAATCTATTGAGATTAATTCCATCGGGAGTCCAGAATAAATGCTCCGCATTGGGAACTGACATGGTCCTATTGATAAATATATATTTATAAAAAAAATCAGAATAATTTGTTTTATACTATAATATTGATTCATCCATTGGTGAGTGTTATTGCGTCGAATGTTGTCTGTGCATGCGGTTTGAAATGATCTGTGTACCGATTGATAGTTTTACATTTTTATAATGATATTTAAACTACGCATCCCTTCTAACATACTTAAGGAGTTATGCTTTATTGGCATCCCTTTACTCCCTATTAATTAATATATTATTTTCTTATAATTACTTTAATGAAATCTTAGTCTCTTTTACAATTTAGGCACCTCTTGTATGCAGACCACTGGTAGAATTTTTATTCCAATAATTATGAATACCTACTCAAAATTAACTTGAGAATTTTACGATCACAAAATATGAATGAAAATCCATTGCAAATTGGTAATGGCTTCCCTGAATGAACTATTTCTAAAATATTTATAGTTTTCCTTAATTAAGACTTAATTATATTCCTCTTTTCAAAATTCTAAATGCTCACTTAAAAACAATTTAAATTTGAAGCTTTAAGTCACATTTATTACGAAGTAAAATATTGAGTGCTATGCAGGGTAGTTGATGTTTCTGACATACTGCTATGTTAGGAAGAACAATAATTTTGTATTAGATATATACACTTAGCATTTATGAAAATAATTCTTCACTAGAATTCTATTTTCACTAATAATAATGAATTTTGTACCCCTAGATGTGTTTGGTAGATGTTGTTTTGCAAAACACGATGCACTGTTAAAAAATAATTAATATTTTTTTCATATTAATTGTTTATTAACTTCCGGAAATATTTTCGCTTATTGGCGGTAAGTCACAATTATTTATTTTCCTCTTTTTATAATAATATTTTCATTTAAACAAAGCAATAATTGATACAAATCATTGATAGTCAAGAATTTATATTTGTTGCTATTATTTAAGTAATATAATTAATGTAACTTATTTTCTTCATTTTTGACATTTATATGAATACGATTTTTTTCTAAGCTAAACTATTTTATCTTTGTAGCCATTTATTAGTCATTAGACTGAAGGTGCTCCTTTCCCTTAGAACAAAGTAAATAGCAATTTTAACTATAAATATCATTGGAATTTTCTTTGTGATTTCCCTCTGCTTTTTGATGCCATAAATATTTCAGTCATTTTCTTTTATATCCCATTATTGTTTATGGTAAATAAGATGTGTCTGCCTTTTGGGAAATCCCTCACTGACATGGCCATAATATAAAATTTAGAAACTAAGGTCTTATTCTAAATTTGATATTGCAATATCATGCTTAAAACATGCAATATCTATGAATCCTGCACAAAAATACATAGAATTTTTTCACATAAAACACATTTGACTTTTGCTATAAGATTATTAATGATTCATGTTAGAAATGATTCAATAATCTGCATAGAAGACATTTATACACTTTTCCTTGTGTTAAAGACATTTCAAAATATTTATTTCTTCATCTGTGGTACTCTCCCTTTTTTCTAAATTCCTATAATAAAAACATTCTAAAATCTTGGTTTTAACAATTATATAGCTTTGTCATTTAATAGTGTTTTATGTACGTATATTAAATATGTACTTTCTTTCCATCAGCCTGAAATTAAATGAATTTTGTTTCTGATTATTCTGAATCGTGTCCTCCGAGTCTTTCCAGAAATTATTTATTTAAAATTATCATCCTTTGAAAGGCGTCATTAACTAAGCGCACTTGAATCCAGAGAATCAAAATTATGTAAAAACATGTGTCTTATAATCAAGAAAATATATATGTTCCAACTTTATATTAACCCTTTGACAAGTATCGCCTTACTGGCACACTAAAGTATTTTTTCATTCATTATCAATGCTATTTACATTGTTTTTATTGAATTATTGTTATTTCTTCAGATATGGATACTACACACATCTATCAGTAATTTTTGGCAATCACACTATGTTGCAAATGGGCAAAAGATTTTTTTTCACAGATTTGTAAATAAATCAGTAGCAGCATAATATTGAGCGTAAAATTCTATTTTGGGTCGATTCCCTTCCTAGAATCGACGTCAGTATGCCCATATGCACACAGTGAAAGCAAAAAGAGATCTAGCCCCGAATTCAAAGTAATAGCTTCTAGAAAAATATTTTAAAGTAATAATGAATTAGTTAACTTTACATTTTGACTAGATATGTTTTTTTTTTATTTTTACTTAACGTTTACTTACCATATCCACGAAAATGCATAATTTAATAAAAAAATAACTCAATACTGAAAGGGTTTAATGACAATGACTGCTTAAAACTGCAATTCGATATTAATTTATTAGTTTTGATTGTCCATTTTCGCACATAAGATAACATCGCTAGGTTGTTAATAATTATAATAATTCTGTGCTAATTATTAAACAAATAGTATTTAATTTGCTCTCTATAGGTGCTTCTCAATATTATAACACGGACTAATGTACTGCAGTAACAAGTTTTTTTTCATCTGTGATATATTTCCATTCAATGATGTCAAATTGTTGATGTTGTTGCATTGTGTGAAGACTTAGGATATACGGGCTTGAATTGCGTTAGTGTTGAATTATACGGCTTCTACTTTCAATTTAATGTATAATTTGTAACGCTCACAGATGTAGTAGAATAAATTATTTTGTGTACATAACATTATTAATTAATAAATGAGCACTTGGGAAGTGAAGTGAGGTCAATCTTTTCTATTGGGCTTTTAAGTACAATCACGTTTTTGTGGATAGCACTGCAGTGACTATTAATACACTAAGTTTAGTTTACTTTTACGATATCAAAGACGTGTACAAAAATCATAACGCATCAAACTCAGTGTTTTCTAAAGTACCATTCGGTTCAATTCACTTCTCAGGGGCTATTGTGATATATGTACATCATTTGCAAGGATTAAAATATGTCAATTTCATCTGTACACATTTCAAAATATTTGCATTAAATTACTACTCTTTTTTTGACTCAGCTCCATTTGGAGTATCACTTGCTTTGCTTACTCCCTTTATATGAATTATATAAAAAAAAATGACATTGATATAATTATTGAAGTCAGACTGAAGTTTTTTTCTTGCGAAAGTTTTTATTATCAATTTTAAACTAACATGATGGACATGTAATTTTACACTAAGCAAATCTCAGATGAAAAATAAAAATTCATGATATAATTTTTCAATTACTGTTTGATACTGTTTTTAAGGGTACGCCTACATTTATGCCAAATTTATATGGTTATATAGACTGTTATAGAGAATTTGATTAGTATAAATTATGCATAAATTGACACAGTTTACATAAATTTATCTATAGTCGCAATGTTTGTGCCTACAGTATCAATTGGTTAGCATAGACTGAATAGCTCTTGTTACATATTGACTGTGGAAAGGAAAAAGGTCGTAACCCACGCAAACCAAATTTTACAGGAGGCACAAAAAACATGTCATGATGATTTTGGGTCATAGACAAATTACGTAATATACACAAACTTAAAGTGCACGAAGACTTGTAAACTGGTGTTTAATTGATATAATCTAATGATAATTTAATAAATTGTTTAAGAATAACCTTCTTTTAAGTCTATTTTACTGGTTGCAATTATGACAAGCTCATTTTTTTTCAAACTTAAAAGTTCAATTTTGATACTAATTCGGTATTTGCAGCTTACATCCTTTTGATAGAATGTGTATCAAGTTGTATACATTATAATTATCGAAAAAAAACTGTTTCGAAAAAACTGGGTTACGTCCTTTTTCCTTTCCACAGATGATATAACGGAAAGCAAATTTGGGCATGTTTCACATAGATACAACCAGAGACAATACCTTTTCTAACCATGCTTTTTGTATTGTGCTTACTTCATGGTGAGTGTAGTCGTACCCGTTGTAATATATCCCACAAGAATATTGCTACTTAAACCCAATAAATACGGACAAGTTTCTTAAAAAATCGATGCCGCAAGCACGAAATTACAACAGATTGCGTCAACCTCATGTAGGTAATGTCAGTAAACTTTAAACTGTAGAGCGCATACAAACCGTAGAAATCAAACCACAAAGTGCATAAAAGTCACAATAACACATAATAATGTTAGTTTACAACTTTGCTTCTGCCATTTTTTCCTGAAATTCGAGGTTTTATTGTAAAAAACTAATAATACATTTATGATTGAAAGTATTGTCCATCGCTGGTCACTACTTTGTACCATCTCTCGAGTAGCATGCGAATCCTGCGTTCATCATCATCATCTATTGAACTGATTCACGAATCGATACTTCTTTAAAAAATAATTTTCTTTGCCATCTATCAAAGAAGTTGATTTTTAGCCATGTTCTGATCCAGTGAAAAAACAATTTTTGAATTTTAGTGAAGTGACATCAACCCACTACACAGCAAAGCAAATTTGACAGAAGAAATACGAATTTTAACACGTGTTCTTTATATTTGATGTTGATCATACCGAAACGCACAAATTTGTGTATATTGTATACACCGTGTTAACATAATTTTAATTTGTGAAAAATTCAAAAAATTTTGCAGGTATATAATAATATAAGATATCATATTACGTTCCGATGTCTTTGTAGATCATTTTCTAAATGGTAACTTAATTTTCGTTTTTTTCCTGTAGGTTATTAAAAAAAAATTGCGTCAAAATTTTCTTTGATAAATATTTTGTCATCACTTGTTAAATATATTTAAATCAGAACGTTTGAAGTTCATCATCGATTGATCCCCCCCCCCCCCTTTAGTTTATTGTTGATTGTAATTTTTTAAACAGTGATAATACAATCATGGAGCATATCACCAAAATTAGAAAATATCTAAATTCTATTATTTGTTATTAAATGAATTGTTTATATAAAATGTAGGTATATTGTTTTTGTAATTATTTGAAAATTTTCATTAATTCCATTTTCTTTTGTAAATTCAAACGTAATTAATGACTTGTTGTTATCTAATTTTATTAGTGTAAAAATATTTTTGCAGCGGTTTGTTGTAACATGAAAAAAAACAATATTATTTCCCAAAATGGTCGAAATATTCCTGAACAAAAAATTGACTCTCAAATTTTATTGGAGGATAATAAAACTCGCATCAAAGATCATTGCTTTGTTATATGTATTATCATTGTGATTTATTATATTTTTGAGTGATTGCAGATTGTATCATACTTTTATCATCTATTGTTATTGTGCATTGATAGATGGTTTATGTTTTCTAATATAATTACTCGACCTTTTCTATCTTGTATTAAATTATGTTTATTTACAATTCACTAGCTTTATATAAAAGAAGTTTAGTATAAAATCAATATTTTTTATAAGCTACAAGGATGTTATGCAATTGACCCTTAGTGTTCATAAATAATTCCTCCTCCATAATAGTAATTATATTAATAGCTCATGATGATTTATGTAAGCTGCACAAGGTTTCAACTGATCTTAATATTTCGAGATATGAGGTTTATTTATTTGTTAGTAAATAGCCGTGGCGGTCGGTGTCTTTTCGATCAAGGAATGCTGTCCAAAAAAATTATAAATTTATTTTGCTTTTCGGGTGTTTAAGAATTTAGGGGATGTGCTGTATCCACCGCATCCATGAACCGCCCGCTACTCATATACACCCATCCTCTGATTTACGTGGTAGAAACATAAAAAAGGCAAGGAACTCACAATATCATTGATAGGTTCCATTATATAAAAAACAGTGGTAATAAAGACATCAACTTCATATTAAATTTGAACATGCATTCCGAAAAATCGTTATACTAAAAATATTTATCCAATGTAATATCAAACTCATAAGTTTTTTTTGAACATAACAAAACTTTGTAACAATTTTTATTCATAACTGGTTTGCAATTGTTTTAATCATTAGAAAGACTGGTCAGTTCAATTCCACAATTAGCGGAAATATCTGTTTTACATTTAGTTTTTATTATCAAAAGATATATGATCATTGAATTTTTATTATTTTTTGTATATTTCTACATACTCTACACAAAGATTTCGCATGTCTCTTAGAACTTTGAGAACACTTTCCATATTTGGATAAATTTTTAACACAATACTTCCATATTACAATTTTTTTGACCGCATTCAAGTGAATCTACATAAATCGGGGGATGAGTGTAATGTGGAAAACTGGTCGATAAAACATTTTCCTTTAATTCAAATAATATCATTTCATTTAATTGCAAAACCAAAAATTCTTTATTCCGCTGAATATGCACTGAATCTTTGGATTAACACAATATTCAATTATTTATTTATAAAACATGTATTCTTTAATGTTACATAATACTTTTTTATGATATTGTGCCTACACTCTTTTTATATTTAATGACTAAGAATCTTAACGATATTAAAGTCTTCATTATCCAATACTCTTTTATCAATAATCTTATTTATTAGATTTCTTTTGATAGCATACATATATACTAAATTTGTATTGGTGTGCATAATTTGTTTTCCCTAAAGAATGATTGATTGATATATTAATTATTATTTAAAAGAAAAACCATTCATAGTAAGTATATTATTTAATCTACATATTTTCAATTAATTATTGCAATACTTCAAACTATCAATTATGTAAGTACAACAATTTGTTTAGATTTCTCTGTACACACATCAAATAATATACTTTTTATACAGATTTGAAAGAATTTATCCTTACTATAGTTACTCTGACATGCTATAATGAAATGAAAGTAGACCATTAGATAACAAATGATTATTATAAGAAATATGTTATTGGGTTCATTTATGAGCTATGTTGTTTATGTTCTGCTTATGTCTTTCATATTTTATATCACGTGTATGGCTTTTGTAATAAAATTACATTTAAAAACTATTTGATATTATAAATTGCAATTTTTTTCAACCTCATTCATTTTGATACCTGATGAAATAATAGATGGTGAAAACCTCGATTGTATGGATTATCAGGGATTCTTGGGTAGCCAGTGCATTCAACTGTAGAATATTGTGGCCTAGTTAGTTGGTTTGATTCCCAGTAAGGTCAATGTCAAATTTAGATATTTAAATTTGAGACCTAAGACGTGGGTCTTTGTGATGTCAGTTTATCTCGAGTGACTTACAATAATATTCTCATTGAGTTTTCCTCGTATGATCATTCAACTTTAAAATATTAGGCGCATTGGCATTAGCTGTAATGCCAAATTCCAGGTTCTATGAATATTTAATTTCATGATGCCGAATGTTAACCACTGTGTCACGGATCTGACAAACTAGTTAATGTACCCACTGAGATATTCAGACAGTCTCATTGTGGACTTACCTCATTATTGTTTAAGTTGTTATTCACCAAATATTACCAAACAGTGACCATATCATCATTTTAGTACAAGAATTTAGTGTTACCATATTTCATTTGAAATCTCTCAAATTTTACGTAAATATTTAGAAATATCTGACTTGTTGGATTTATAGAAGACATCAAATTAAAAAAAAATGACCGGTTAGTGATTTCTTGCACTAAGCCAATGTAAATTGAAATATAACAAAATTGATAATAATAAAATAACTATCAAATTTGTATTCAATATATTTTTCAAAATAAAACTCATTCTTATAAAACATAATATTACATTGCCGTGTTGATGAACAGGTTTTGGTAAGAAACTGATTATTATTATCTATATTATTCCCTCTACTAATGATATAAACCAGAGGTCAGCAGACTTTCAAGTGAGAAAAGCCAAATTGACAAAGATAGCAAAGGTATGACTGAACGATAAATATATAGATTTTTAGGGTAATAAACATAATAAGTTCAAAAGTTCATGTCAGAAGAGCCGCGGTCTGCCGACCCCTGCTATAGACAAATGGTTATAACTTTTAGGGTGTTCACTGTCAATACTTGGTGGAAAGGCATTATATTAATAAAAACACAATATTCCTTTGTACTTCATTCCACTTTATTTAGTATGTCAGGACCGGTTTCGCTCATTACGAGTTGACGATGCTCGTAATGAGCGAAACCGGTCCTGACATATTAAATAAAGTGGAATGAAGTACAAAGGAATATTGTGTTTTTATTAATATAAATGGTTATAACATGTTAATTTTAGCGGGAATTTAAAAAGTACAAGTAATAAAAGTGTAGATATATTCTTGCAATAGAGAGAGAGAATTGAAATCAACACGTGGGTATGTGATATATCATATCGTTATTGTAGTTTTGTGGTATTTTAAAAAATATGTTTGGCATTTATTTATATAATCTCACTTAAATGTTGCTTAGACAACTCAAACATTAAAAGCTCATTAGTTCTTAAATACCTACATGTGTAATATAATACTTTTTTGTAACCGTGGAGGTAAATTTTTGCTTTACCGTAAGTCTTAAGTTAGGTAATGAATAATAATACTTATTGATAATAAAATGATGAAATATTGATTAGGATACCTACTAAAATTGCTTGAAAAATATAAGTGTACCTACTTAAGATTTTCTACATAATTGAGATTAATATAACTTAAAGGTAATAAATATTTTATAGTAAAGTTCATACTCTTTTAATTCCTGTCAATAAGTAAGAATTCTCTTCAAATTCTAATGGTTCTGGCTCTGGTAACTTATTAAAATAAATTGGTTTTTCATTCAGGATTGTTTCTCTATAACTATCCCAGTGAATTGCTCCCGGTATAGTGTTTCCCATGTTGTAAGTAAACCTGTCACATCGATAGAGTCTATTTAACTTAGCTATATCAGATTCAGATACCCTGATTCTTTGCCCCATGTAAACTTTTAATTTGGCATCTCGGGGTACGATGGTCGGCAGTCGCTTCTTTTCTCTCGAGAAAGAATTGTTCCGGTAATGCATCACACTTTCAAAGTCGTATGGTATACCGAGAGTTGTGGACTCGTTAGCCATTCTTACTCTGAAGTTTTTCTCACGACCTGGAAGTAGATAAATCAAGGTTATATTAGAAAAAATGCTTATTATTGATATAAAACTATTGCACACTGAGATCCCTGAGCAACAAAAAAGGAGTTCCAATTCATTAGATGGGCAGTGTTGTATCAATTAGTCTGCTTATTTTAAATATGTGGACAACATGCATCTTTTGTTATTTTTTTTCTTAAACATTTCTCCTTTTATTGTAAAGTATGTAAACTTTTAATGGAGTAACATAAATATTTTTTGAGAAATGCTTGTTATTAAATTCAGTTACTCAACAAAATTACGAAATGTAAAAAATCTTTCCAAAGTTCGGACTGAATAATCTCCTGTCATTTGTATGTTATCTGAAGTACTTATAATTGCTTATTTGTGTATACTTTCGAAAATAGCAATTATTTCTATTAATAGCTATAAACTAATTTCAGCAGCAGCAGCAGCAGTCTTTTTTTTTTATTTTTATTCATAGTTTTTAATCAACAAATAATCTGTTAAGTCTAGTATTTCCTGTTGTAATGTCGTAGTTAACTGGATGGCTGCCTCAGACGAGATATCTCGTCAAATAGTTTGTGTTCAACATGCCAGAGACGAGTTATCTCGTCAATAAATAATTAACAATTTCAAATTATAGCCGGCGTGTATCTAACCGTGTAGACGTAATTTTTTCTATGGCAGCCAAAAGGTTAAAACTCAAATTGTTTGACTTAAGCCGCTAAATTATTAAAATGTATCATCTGGGCTAGTTATGACGTCTGAAACTCGTGATTTAGCGTTTTCCAAGCAGAAAACAATACGAGACATTCTTTGTTGTAAATTTTTGTTAATATTAAGAGCGTTCCGGTTCATATAATTTTCCACTTCGAACACTGCACGACTAACAATAAAATCTAATATATTAAATAAGTATATAATCGCACTGTACAAGGTGGCTAAAATTCTTCGGTGTTAACTTAACTTCTCAACCCGTTTTCATCGGAAATTTTAACTTTAATAAGATCGTGGTATAAAATTTAGCCCTCAGGTCAATTTCGCTAATGAAAATTTATAGTGCATTAACAACCTTATTCTCGTTAATAGTAAAGTTACGACTTGTGAGAATACAGTTGTTGTCACCGGGAACAACGAATAATTCCTATATATGCTAATAAAAATACACATGTACACACAAATTATTTTTAAAGCAATGGCCTTACTAAAATAAATCCCACCTACCCCCTACGTATTTTTGAATGTCAGATATCACACATTTAAAAATAATTATTTCAATTACTGTAAAACAGTGTCACCAATTTTTAACCAAGTAACATCTAACACCACCTCAATTTGTATAAGCCAAAAATTAGCTTGAAGCGTCTTTCGTCACCCCAAGTTATTTAAGTCGATGCAGTGTAATTTTTAAAAAAAATGTATGGGAAATAATTTAAGCCGACTTCTGAGAGCAGCGTCTCGTAATCGGTATCATATTTTTTTGTATGGGAAATAATTTTGCAGTCACGATCAGATAGCAGACCAGTGCACACCGCCACTATCGCTACTGTTCCACAAAATCTAAGACAACAATACTAAACCTACCGACCACAGCCATTCAAACACCGACCTCCGCTTTCGAACTTCTCACCCGCAAGACAAACAACCGCACAAGCCCGCACTACCCGCTCACACCGACCAAGCCTTACAACAATAATCGAAATGTCTGAAAACAACAAACCGACCGCACCGATAGACGATCATAAACAACTACCCGACCTGACTCCTGAAGAGCAAAAGAGAGCTTCGGAGCCTATTAATATTACCGAAAAGACCCAGCCGAACTCCATTCTATTCAAGATCACGGACCTTCTCCATACAGGAAAGGATGGAAAAGGCCTTATCTCTGTTGAGTCTCTTCTAACACTTCACCATCTGCTATGCATGGCATTCTCACCAAACACTGAAATCGATGAAAAGGCTAACAACCTCAAAAAAATCCTAGAGAAAAAAAACGCACAGACCCCGGATCTCAACTGGGAGGACATGGCCTGCGACGAGTCTGCCAATGAATCCTCAGACACGCAACATTCTTCATCACGACCACGAACAAACAAACCTCTCAAACGAAAAATTAGATCGGAAGAAGACGAAGACTATAAGTCAGAAACTTTCAAAACCATACCCAGCCGCCGCACAAAAAAAGCAGCTAAAAAAACGGCCAAAAACCCACCAGACTCCTCAACTCTACGCACCGCCTCACCGACAACTCTCATTATCCCAACAACTACAAACGCCAAAACCACCCCACAGCCACCAACTACCACTAAAAATGGGGACAACTACGTCCGAGACAAAAACTCTGAAAAAACGCCCCCAATAATTATCCACAGAAAAAAAGACTTCTCTATCCTTGAAAAGGATCTGAAGTTGGCCGGACTCTCAGGATTTACTGCAACAGATCAGAAAGATTCCCTGAGAGTCAATACTGATAACAGCACAATCTACCGACGAATAATCTACTTCTTAGACAAACGAGAAATTTCCTTCCACTGCTACACCCTTAAAGAAGACAAAACGTACAAGATAGTACTTAAGGGTATCCCCGAAAACTTCGAGGACTCGCAGGTCGAGGAAATGCTGCGGGAAGAAGGATACCCGATCATCAGAGCACAGAGGATGAAAAAAGGCCAATCCAGGACTCCAATGGCCCTCATGCTGCTCGACATAGAACATACCGAAGAAGGGAGAAAAACATTTGCGATCCAAAAACTTGGAAACTACAACGTTTCAGCAGAATCGCTGAAACGGAAAACCGAACTCGGCCAATGTCACAATTGTCAAATGTTCGGACACTCCCAGACTGGATGCCACGCACAGCCGAAATGCGTGAAGTGCGGCAAGGACCACCGCACCGACTCATGCAACAAAAAACGAGAGGACGGTCCAGCCACTTGCGCAAACTGCTCCGGCCAGCATCCGGCGAACTACCGGGGCTGCCCCCGCCATCCACGTGCGGGCAGACCTATACAGCGAGCCGAGAACTGGCCGGCACTGCCGTCTAACACAGGACGAAGATACGAAGACCTCTCAGCCGGACGAGAAAATCAGCAACAGCGAACAAGCACTCCTTGGGCAGCCAAAGTTGCAGACATGACACAAAGGAGACCGACACCAAAACCCAATGTGAGTACCAAGCATTATACTCCCCCCGTCCCACGCGAAGCCGCGCGTGACAGGGCCCTGGAAGAACTCGTAAGAGAACTCCAGGACTCAATCGCGCGTAGCCAAGCAACCATCGCTCGCGTATGCGACTTCTACTACCAGACCACCTCCCTAACTAACCATGGCCAACATTAAAACTAGACCTACATCACTGCAGATAGCGTTCTGGAACGCAAACGGTACCTTACGTAACGATAAAATCGAAGTGCAAAATTTCCTTAGAACACACGACATTGACGCATTACTCGTCAATGAAACGTTTTTGAAACCCGCGACACCGATTAACTTCCCGAACTACAGTACGCACCGGACCGACCGGACGCACGCGAAAGGCGGAGGAACCGCCATCGTAGTAAAATCACACATCGACCATTGTGCTATTATCCAGAAACCGCGACTAAACTCTTGCAACTTAGAATCAACCGCGATATGTATTAATACAAAAAATGCAGGCAAAATACAGTTAATATCTGTATACTGCCCTCCGACACACCGATCAACATTGGCAGCATCAGACTTAAACGATCTGCTGTTGAATGATATCCCCGCCACCGTTATTGCTGGGGACTTCAACGCAAAACACTCAGCCTGGAATAGCCGTCGGACCACCTTCCGTGGCCGAGCCGTCTACAAATTTGCACTAGATAACAACGCCGTCATTGCTGCTCCAACTGAGCCAACCTTATATCACCCTGCAACGAACACACAAGATGTGCTCGATTTTGCATTATTAATAGCGATGTCGCACACACCGCAAATCAGAGTCGTTCACGAACTAAACTCAGACCACCGGCCGGTCCTTCTATTTTTAGCTGACCCCCTCGATCCACTGGCTATCGTGCCGAAAAAAACCAGAGACAAAGTCTCCTGGGAAGATTTCAGCACTCACTTCTCAGACAATTTTCACAGCTCTGCTAGTCTCGCCAATCCGGCAGACATAGACAGAGCAATTGCCGGTCTGACGGATTCCATACGCGCCGCGAAAGAATCCGCCACGACCGAAGTCCCCGTGGAAGACCACCGACCAGATATCCCAATTAGAATTAAAAACCTAATTCGGGAAAAAAACAGAGCGGCTAAGGAATGGCGCCGGCACGCCAATCCCACAGCAAGAACGCTCAAAAACCGTCTCACCGCGGAGATCAAAATCGAACTTCGGGAGCACAGAGACTCCTCCTATGGCAAATACCTAAAGGGTATGACCAAAGGAAGCAATCCCTTCTGGATCCTCAGCAAAGCAGTCAGACACAAAAAATGCCCCATCCAACCGCTTAACGGTCCGAATGGCCCGGTCTTCACAGCCGCGGAAAAAGCAGAAACTTTCGCGGAATCACTCGAGAAACAATTCTCTCCGAATGAATTCAATCAAAACGACCACGTGCTTAAAACACGCATAGAATCAGTAACCGCCAAATATATCAAAATCACTGAAGAGATCACAACATCTCCGACCGCGACTTCCATCGCATCCGCAACCACGGGCGAGATTGAATGCAGAATCAAATGCTTATCCAATCGTAAAGCCCCTGGCAACGATGAAATAAAGCACAATGCGCTGAAACACCTTCCCGAGAACGGTGTCAAAGCACTAACAACGATCATAAACGCATGCCTAGCCGTCCAACACTTTCCACCCGCCTGGAAAGCCGCAGACATCATCTTAATCCCGAAACCGGGCAAACCACACCAGATTCCAGAAAATCACAGACCCATTAGCCTACTCCCGACAATGGGAAAGCTATTGGAACGTGTAATTAAATCCCGCCTGGAAGAGTTTGTGACGGAAAAAAAACTCATCCCGGATGAGCAACACGGCTTTCGTCACAGACACTCCACCAACCACCAATTACTCAGAGTTGTTGAATTCATCAGCGAAGGTTTCAACCGCCGATGTTTCACCACCGGCCTATTTCTCGACATCGCCAAAGCCTTCGATAAGGTTTGGATAGAAGGTATGATAGTCAAACTCTCCGAGGCCGGCCTCGAAAGTCCAATGTTAAAAATTATAAACTCATTTATGACCAACAGAACTTTCCGCGCTAAAGTTAACGGCGAACTATCGACGACGCGTACGCCGACAGCCGGTGTGCCACAGGGGTCCGCCTTATCGCCCCTGTTGTACAATATATATACTCATGACATCCCATTACCCGCCTTCATACCCGGGATAAACGAAACGATCGTCGCGCAGTACGCAGATGACACAGCGATCCTAGCACGATCACTAAACAGAAATAGAGCCACCGCACTTGTACAAAAGGCAAGTGCGGACATCCAAGCCTGGTGCGCCAACTGGCGCATTCAAATACACCCAGAAAAAAGCACTGCAATAACCTTCAGTCGCAGGCCAAATAGACACGTTAAGAACATCAAACGCATCCGGATGCGAAACACAGACATTCCGTGGGCACGAACGGTAAAATACCTCGGCCTCACACTTGATTCGCGACTAAATTTCAACAGACATATATCTGTAAAAAAAAAACAGGCATCCCAAGTCACGGGCCAACTCTACCCGATGATTGGGCACAAAAGTAAACTTGCAATAAACAGCAAGCTACTCTTGTACACCGCGATAACTCGTCCAATCATGACTTACGCATGCCCGATATGGGCATACGCAAGCATGAAACACATCCAGACGCTCCAGACTATACAAAACAAATCACTACGAATGATAACAGGCGCACCCTGGTACGTTCGAAATACCACTCTCCACAGAGACACCAAAACAGACACCATACTCGGACACGTCATGAAGCTGTCGACGAAATTCTACAGCGACATGGCAGATCACCCAAACGACACTATCAAATCGTTACTAAACGATTACATAAAATACCCACACACCGACATAGCACGGCCAAGGAAGGTTCTCCTCCTCAAACCCCCCTAGCTCCCCCCCGACCCCATCATCTAAATGCTGGTACGCCACAAAATGGCGTATAAACCGGGGTGACGTCATAAACCACCCCCGACATACGACACACGCCGACACTGTAGGCTCGACATCCTCTCGAGGGTAAAAAACAAAAAAAAGAGGGACTACACGGAATTTATAAAAAATTAAATAAATTCCCAAAAAATAACATATTCACAAACAGATAAGCATTTCTCCACTAAACATAATAATGCTGCTCGAGGTAAATGAATCACCCTACAGTGTCAACCAACGCCAACAAAACAACGACCTAATAACAACCACGATCTCGCACGCAATTTCTTTTATTTTAATATTATTGTTACTATTATTATTTTTCTTTTTCTATTGTTATTTTTCTTTTCCTATTGTATTCTCTCTCACTGTATTCTTGTTTGTTTATTATAAAAAAAAAAAAAAACAATATATATGATCATCCTGTCTCACTCAAAAAAAAAATTACAATAAAAAGAGACAGGAATCAACACTAAAAAGGGGAAAAAAATTAAATAAAAACCCCAACATCAGACGAAAGGGCAATTGGAGTAATCCACAAGGCCCTCCAACCAAGTGTAAGACACGAACGAACGGAAATAATTTTGCACACTCTATCTCACTCTCATTCTTCTCGTTTCCACTTATAGGAGAGAAAAGGGGCCAATGACGAGAGCTGTTCACATAAACGAAATGAGCTCATTGGCCGGCTTCCTAGTCTAAACAGGACACTAGGGAGGGCTCAACTCTATGCTCGTAAACGTTAACATTCAATGTAAAATATACATCTTTTTATATCAGCCATTTGTAAATATGTATTAGCAAAAATACCATCGGTTTTCACAATTGAATTTCGCGCTGTTCTAATGAGTTGCAATGTGGATAAGCTGCGGCAACGGATATAAGTAACTTTCAAAACTCCTTGGATTTACTCCAGAATCGTAATGAGGAGAAGTCTTAGAATTCCAGCGAGCATCCAAGTCAAAAGCGTGTGAAGTTTTCTTCGTTTTTCTATTATCATATACATACGTCATAAACTCATATACCATAAAAAAGTCAAATATACGTTTCTTCCTTATTGGCAATGTATTCTACAATTTCTAGGCAATGTGCTGTGTATTATTTATGTAATTAATAAAGAGTAACATAATGCTCCTGGCATTTCTTCCAATTACAAGCTCGAAAACCAATCACAATCAACGTTATTTCACACGTACAAGTTCTTTCTGTATACATTCAGGGATGAACTCGGTGAACATATTAAAATCACCACTGCTCTGCCAAACGTGTTGTTGAGTATTTTACAATATGTAAAGCTATTAAAAAAACATTAATTTAATTGTTATATCGTATTAATATAATGTGCTTAAATTAATGTACAAAGATGGCTGTCTGAAATGAAAGCAGTGAGGTATCAATGAAATCGTTAAAAGCAATCTCTGTATTTCCAATCTACCGGAAAATTTGCGTTATTAAATAGGTAATATAATAATACAATGGACCCTCTGCTTACGTGGTTAATGCGTTCCGAAGGATTCAGTGCAAGTCGAAAACCGAGTACGTATAATATATTGTAGCCATAGTTTCATATTATGGGATAAAGAATAACGTTAAAGTAAATAAGTATAACCAGTACTTTTTTCTCCATGTAACGCGATGGAACAGCGTTCCGGCACCCTTTTTCTAGACATTTTTAATATTTAAAATCAATATTCGAATAAGTAATAAGAGTAAAAAAAAATATACCAGAACGAAGATTAGACCTACAAGATCAATTTCTATGCGCTTAAAAGATTCAAATTTAAGAATGTTTGTTACTAAGAATTTGTTGAATTCGAATAGTCGTAAAGAGATTGTATTCAATACATACGACCAGTGGCGGCCGGTTAATGTAGCATTCGATCAGTGCGCCCATTGTATATGCAGGGGCGGTTATATTTCATGAAATAATATTCAAACATAACATTTATACCATTCACTCATTGATATATTTTACGTTAAAAAACTAAAATCTCTGTCAAACTTTTTAATACAATGTTTTCAAGTTTTAATTGGATAAATTTATTATCGCAGTTTGAACAAAAGAAGCAAAATGATGAAAAAAAAATGTATTTATATTGCCGATCCGTATCTGATCAAGTATGTATTAAAATAAAGATTAATTGAGCAAAATAAAAAGATTTCCTACACAGAAGCTACACGTCCAGTTAATCTTTATACGTCTTCCAAGTTTGTTAAATCATGTTTCATAGTTCTGAAGCGTTTCTTCTACAATATAACGAAATTGATTATAGCTACGCAATAAAACTAGAATGTGAAGAATAGCATGTTCTTAAACATTTTGCTCGCCAAAGATGGAGGTGTTTACAACTATGCTACGCAGATCACCAACTTGTGTTCCACGAATGAACAATGAATCATTTTTCGTGAAATATTTATTTCCCAGTGGCGGTTCTAGGTACTGGGCTAGATGGGCTAAGCCCGACCTGCATTTTTCACCCAAAACTTTAGATGGCTGAATACAAATGAACAGCAATTCGGCCGCTGGACAAAATAAATACATTTATAAGCGTAACTAACCTTTCCCAAATGAATATAATATCTTTGTTTTAATTTTCCTCTGTCAATATAAGACAATGCTATGTCTACCTACAATAATATTCTCGATTGTGTTTTGTAGTACAACTTTAAACTGAGCCGGCATATAAAAAAATAATAACCCTATAAATACTTCATATAGAACAGGCAACGTGACGTCAGTCTGGCAACACCTACGTATTAACGACTCAGGGGCTAGAGGTTTGAAGCCCGCGATATTTTTTTACACTGAGGCACAATCAAGCATGATTCGATTTTTTTGTATTTGTATGTACGGAAACGTCATCAAACGCACACGACTGTGTTTCAAATTATCAAGCTTCTGTTATTCGTTGGGGGCTAAATTGAATCTGCCCATGACCCATACTCATACATTCAAATACAAATACCAATATCGTTGTATTGTATGAAAGTGACAGGTATTGGACTCTCAGTGACAGCTCTGTATTGGTTTTTTTTTACTTGTTATTTCACTTTGAAAGAGACGAGTTTAAGGTCCCGTATTATTATTCTCTTATTTCTTAGTTACATTAGCATTGATTTTATTATATAATAATTTATGCATTGTAGTAGTGTCGTAGTATTTGTTAATTTTCTTGTAGATTAATGTATAAGGTGAAGTGGAAACATGCACAATTTCGTAAATAGTATACAATGCTATGCTTTTCTCTAGCCCACCCAAGATTTTAGGTCAGGAACCGCCACTGCTATTTCCAAAACTCAAACTTTTCAGTAGAGTCAAATACTATAACGAATAACACAAACAAAATAGCATTTGCATAAAAATATGATTTTCAGTTTGAAGATGACAGTTTGTAATGGATCAGTCGATTCCTTAGGCTTGAATTACCATATCTGCATACTTAACTCAATATCGCTTATTTTGGAAATAGTACGTTTTGCATTATAACCCCACAATTTTCCTTGTCAGTCTTCT
This sequence comes from Himalopsyche anomala, assembly GCA_031772345.1. Lineage (NCBI taxonomy): Eukaryota > Metazoa > Arthropoda > Insecta > Trichoptera > Rhyacophilidae > Himalopsyche > Himalopsyche anomala. The sequence goes on from CM062828.1 coordinate 6,595,522, forward strand.
TGTCACGTAGTGACGTGGTCAATGTTGATATCCCAGAATAGACACATTAATATTGTGAATTTGAAATCCATTTGTAGATTTGTATACAAAGGAAGTTCGTTATGTCTGTAATAAGTTCATACCTTACCAGCATTATGTGATAGTACCCATATCCGTTCATGAAAACGCGGCATATACAGAGCAATTAGAAATATAACCTCAAATTCCGTCGATAAAAGCACAGTAAATTACCAATTCTACTGTGAAGAATATATCTCGATTATTATTATGTAGGACTGCCAGATTTCTTGACATTAAAACCGAAACATTGTTGATACTTTCTCACAGAACTCATAGCACTAATGTCGGTGATCAGATAAGAAACAGTGTGTCCTACATCGTATGGCTACTATATTTGCCAGTGCTTTCCAAACATTGTATGCCACGAGCCCCAATTTGAGAATCACTTTCAGATTTTTGTATTTGGGCTGGCTTTAAAAATATGATATTACACGTGCTTTTGTATATTTCTTTCATTTTTTGCAACTTTGTAACTGCGAGGAGGAGTATAATTGAATAATGATACTTTAATTCAAACCGGGATTTTAGACTGTCCCGAAAGGTTTCTTCCGGACGCCAGGACAAGGGACTCGAAACCGAGACAAACCCGGAATACCGGGACGCCTGACGAAACCCTATTATTATAGTATTTAGGTGGGCGTCCGTCAAAGTGAAAATTTCAAATGAAAGTGGTTTCATACACAGGACAATAACTTAATAATTATTGCATGTAGGTTTCCAATCACTGAGAAGAGGTAATGAACATCTATCTATACAATATATATTTTACACCAAGCTGCAAAGTTGTTTATAAAATGTAGTTATTATTTATTTCAAATACTCATGCAATATCCATATTTACAATCTTAAATAACATTGCGTTTCGCTTGAGATTTATAAGGAAATAATTATTGCGATGAAGATTGTAAATTCAACAGCGCTATCTTGTTTTATTAGGTGCTAAGTTACGCAACGACTTCCGAGGTTATCTATTTAATTATTTTAATGAAGATAAATCATATGGCAGTAGGAATTCGCTATTTAGTTATATTATAAAACAATTTATTTTTTCATAACACCCCACGGAATCTGCAGTTAACAAATTACACATTGAGATTTGTTGACATATTATCAGGGATGGGCTGGAGAGGGCTCGGAGGGGTTCGCGCGAGACCCTTGTTAAAGTAAAAAAAATATTCTCAGATCAACAGTTATTTCTGTAGATGGTTTATATGTAATGTAATGTATATTTTTACATAATAAAAGCATATTAAGTAACGTTTGATTGACTTCATAATTATTGCGAATCATCCTATAAGAGTTATTAAAAAAATATAACACTGCGAATTCAGGTTAACCGAGCCCCTTGTTAACATTTTGGCAGCCCACCGCTGCATATTATATACTAAAAATATAACTGAGATAAATTCACAATATGCATACAACAATCGAATATTTTCTAGTCATAGCGTGAGATTTACGTATCCTCATGAAATTGGTAAGGTTGACAACATGAAGAAACCTCTTTTCTGTGTTTGGCAACAAATTATCATATTTATCAACGGCTTGCTCATTTTTTTTTTATTTTAATTAAAAAAAACTCATTCAACTGTCAATGCGAAAGCCAACGACTTTGACCACTTCTCTACAGGCCCGTCATATGAATACTTGTATACAAGTCCATTTTACTTCAGGCGAAAAAAGGCTTTTAATTAACACCGGTTAACCGTGCAAAACAGGGGTGGGCTGGAGGGGGCTCCGAGGGGCTTGCACGAGCCCCTTGTTAAATTTTACTAAGGCCGGCGAGCCCCTTGTTAATTTAATAGAAAACAATATTCTCAGATCAAATTAGTACATAACTACAATTTCTGACGTAAATATTATTTACAGAAGCTTCAGTATACACAGCAGTACATTTTTAGCCATTCACATTGATAATTCTACGGTAAATTGCATATTGTTACATATTATAACTGTATTAAGTAACAACCGATTACTTATTTAAGTATTGTATATAATTGCATAGGAGTGATAAAAAAATTAGTCCTTCCCCAGAATACCGAGATTTGCTTTAAAATTAAGCGAGCCGCTTGCTAACGTATTGGCAGCCCACCGTTGCTCCAAATGCAATTATTCAACAGGCTTTAAATGAGATATGTTTAAAAATAAGTCAATAAACCCTTATTTTATAATAAGATAACTGATAGCCAAAGACTAATAGTTACCTAATCGGTATTTTTTTTATCCCATTTCAGAATCAAAAAGGATAGACTAAAATGAAAAAAAAACACTACTCTTTTGGTTAAAAATCTATAGATCTTTTGTCAAAACGATTACGAAGCGCAGAATAAATTAAAAGTAAAAATGTAGTTCCAAAAGTTTTCCCAGGGGTCAATTAGAAAATATACTATAATTAATAATTCTGATCGAAGTGGCTATGTAAGGTCAGGACTGTGGAGTCGTGAAAAAAAACGCGGCTCCAGCATTAAAAATTGAGAAAGGTGTAACATTTTATGTCTTCAAAGTCACGTAACCTTTTGCATTTTAATTTATTTTTTAAAAGGTAGTCGGAGTCGCTCGGCTTTTTATGACTCCGACTAAGACTATAAAAATCCATCGGTGTTGAACTACCTAGGTACAAATGCCGTTTCTCGATCTTGAATTCGATTACACAAAAATATTTGTACACATTAAATATCGTAAGTTGTTTTAAATTTGATATTGTCAATTAAAACCGCATAAATATTTGTAATAGTGCATTATATTTTGAATAATATGGCGGGCTTTTATATATGGAATATTTTTAATGAAAATTTTATTGACATCACTGCGTCTGCTAACCTGATAGCTGATAACTGTAGCGAGAGCGCGCGTTGCGACAGTGGGCATAAAGTAATCGCCCAAATAATTAGAATGAGAACAATGTGTAACGTAATGGACAACGGGATCCATTCATTCGGCCTGCACGTATTCGTGATTGACTTCAGCATCACGAAGCGCCTCTAACTTGACTTTCTGATTCATTATGTTTGCCTGGTGCCGGCGGCCAAGTGCGCCGACTCGGTATTTTTGGAACGTGTTAAAAGATTTTTTGCAGACGCCCGTCGTATGTTTGGCGCAATAACCAGCGCACACACTGTGTAATGTAAAAAAATATACCTCCTCGATCTTATGTTAGCCGAGGCGAAGAAGGAAATTCATTTCAATACTTTGAATGCGTAAAATGCAAAATTTGAGAATTTGACACACTTTTTAGGTAACGCCCCCGGTTGTAAAATGTAAATAAACATTTTTTTTTTCATAATATCGAAAAATAATATCGCTTTTTTTTTTCGTTTTTCGTATGCATTTTCATTTCTTTACTCGCTTTAAATACAACCAACCAACACGAGAAAAAATGTAATTTGGACTCAAATGTATTTTCAGTTTCTGGATTCCCTTTAATGTGTACTTAATGACTTCCTTGTTTATGTTCAGTCAGTAACTCTCATTACCGGGACATTAAAATAACATCGAAGGCAAATGTCAACTGATCAATTTATTTGTGTTAGGAAATAACAAAAAATAATAAAAACATGCATTTTTTTTCTATTTCCTAATTTAATTAACAGTTTCCTAAATCGGAATCAGGAAACACTATTTTACTAATAAATGGCCTGCCTTGGCTGACACCGTGACACATAACACCCTAGTTATTCCGCTTGTGTGACAAAGATCGAAAAATTAAAATATTATCTTTCCGCCATGACTTTTAGTATAAGCAAGTTTGAATTGGTTTTAAGCATAGATGTCGTCTTTTTGTTTACTTTGAAAAACAAACTTTGCTGCAGAGATTTGTGATTCTTGTTATGTTTTTTCTATGATAAATCGAATTCAATTATTTGACCAAAAGAAACATAACTTTCAACCAATAAAATTAATCTTTTCCGTGTCCTCAGTTTTTTTTTAATTTATGATAAAACCCAATAATGGCAATCATCGCGAAAACATTCAATACAAAAATTAAGCTCGCAGACTAAATAATAATAAATCTAGTTTAAATTTTGCAATGTTTTATTATTTTATGACCGTAATGTAAAAACTATGCAATAAATTAAATGTTTTTATTTACTGTTTCATGAATCTAGTGCCGTTTTTTTTTTATTAAGTGTTAGATATTGTCTGCTATCGGAGCACAATTCATCCATTGTTTTCCTAAAGACGGCGCATTCTAGTATGTATTTTCTTTATTTTCGCCCGAATCGGAAGCATCGCTCCTTCTCCGAGGATCGGCATGCCACTCGGATGCTATAACAGGCCTTTACGAGCTACGAACCAATCCATACAAAGCAACTTTGTAAGTTGAAATGTCGTGACGGAGTTATCGAGGAATTGTGACACGTCCATTCTCGGGTGACACCTTTTGGACATAAATGAAAACAAAATAAAATTCTTGCAATTTGATAAATATAACTGCAATATAAGTAATGTGTCGAACTATTGTTTTCTAAAATGCATTTCACCTATCCGCGACTTATAGAATGGTCTTAACTCATGTACACATTTTTGATTCTACACTATTACTCGCTATTAGGGTGTTCACTGTCAATACTTGATGGAAAGGCATTATATTAATGAAAACACAATATTCTTTTGTACTTCATTCCACTTTATTAATTAGGTCAGGATCGGTTTTGCTCATTGCGAGCATTGTCAACTGATAAGAAAAATATAAAAACAGTGCTATTCATACAAATTTAAATTGAAATAAAAGGTGTAGGCAACTATTAACAATGAAAAGAATTTACAAATTACATTATAATTACACAAAATTAAAATGCTTAACACCTATAACATACAATTACAAAATCATCATTAAGTTATTTACTTTAGTAATGTAGAGTTTCACTTTGTCAAAAATTTCCCAAATTTTAATTGGATTTACAATTGAAATCATTTGCCACTAAATGACAACAGAACAAAACAAAAGTATTTGGACATCTATAATAACTCTCATTATAGTGTAAAAGAAGACAGTAAAAATGATCTCATTACTGGCAAAATTTTCGTAGAACTTTCCAGATAGATTGATTTAAAAATTGAAATTCTAACAGACTAATTCATAAATTGCATTGACCCATAGATGAACCCGATATATGGCCTTAAAAGTAGTATTACAGATCGGTATGAAAGTCGTGCAATTTCGCACAGATCTTGGACTTTATTGTTTGCAACATCTGTATTTAAAAGCGGCATCTGAATGATATAGAGAAGCTATTAAAATTGTACGATGAATTATGTTTTATGAGTTCAAAACCCACACATTACTGTTTATTATTTATACCGAATCAATTCGATAATTACAAACACAGAACTGTGAACGACTGTGTTATATTTATACAACTAAGCCCAGTAAATATATTACTATCTTTAGAATAAACACTACAGGTTTTTAAAGTATTTTAAATTTATTTTGTTGAAATATGTTTTAATTTCATTTTGTCTGGGGTAGGTAATGTTAACTTTTAGCATACCATGAGTAAACATCGTATTGATTTTGATTTTTAAAATTTGCTTGCTTTTAGTGAATTGATAACATGTTATAATTATTAATTAGTGAAAAAAACATATCCAAATATATATTTGTCTTGCTACTGTCGAACCTGTATAGCCAGTAGTATTTTGACAGAAAATAAAATTACTAAAAACTCAGAATCCCACATTCCTTAAAATCATTGTTAAATGTATTGATCTTGCATTTCCTTTGAAAATTTCGCTTTGGTTTGCATCTTATTTACAATTTTAAAATTTTGGAATGATTCTAACTCACTGCTATTTGGTTTCATAATATAAACTTGCTTGAAATTTATCACTAACTATGCTTCTTTTATTTTTACATTTATTATCATTAGAAGTAGGGATAGGAAACCTTTAATTCATTCATTACAAATTAATTAAGTAAGGTCGCACTCAAGAATGCTTGACTAGATATTTTGAAATTTTGATGTATAAATTAATGAAAACAATGAAATGAAAAAATTGGACATTTCGGAAAAGAAAAAAGAAAAAGGTAAAAGGATGTTGCAGATTTACCACCCCCTTTCATTCACACTTGAAGTCTATATTATTTATAGAGTGTGATAAATAATTGAATGAAATACACGATAGTACAGAAACAGAAAAGCATAATCTGTCACAAAATATTATCTGGCAATCTTCAAATTAAAACTGCCGCAATTTAAAAAAATAACTTCACCCCAGCGTGATGATATTATTTAAATAAAGGATAACTGAATTGCTAAAATTTTCCAAACGTTCAAATGATCGTGATATCATATTATTATTGAAGACGATCGGGCTTTTGCGTAATTGTCCTTTTTGATTAGTGATGTGCTTTTTCATCTTTGAGTATTTCGATATTAGCAAAATCAATACTCGAGTAACTTTAATATATTAACAACCAAAACAATATGTTATATTTAGATACGTTAGTAAAAGTCTTGCATTATACATTTTTAAAAATTACCATCACCCTCACGAATTTTCATTATATCACAACAACATATTTCGAAATTTCACAATAAGTATATATTATGTATATAATGAAGAAGTGGTGGAGCGCGTTCTACTAGTGACGTTTATACATTATTTTTAATATATTATATCTCTATTAAACATTATATAAAGTGTTGTCGTACTAAGATATTAAACATTTTATATTAACCTAGACAAAGTGTGAAATATGACTAAGCAATTTAGTAATCAATTGCAAACAAACAAGTGACCGTCGTCTGTCGTAGCCAAATAATTTGCGCATTTTGAATGTTCATTTTTTATTTTCAATGGAAGCAGTATTACTAAAACTTATTGCACAGCTTTTTTTTTTAAATGTGCTTAGTTTCATATTCAAGTCATAAAACTAAAAAAAACTAAGCATACAATTTGTTTATTGTTGTATCATCGTTACATATTGATAAAGATTGTAAAAATTCGATAGCTCAAAAAAGTCATACCGAAAATTTAATCATCCACTCAATTGTGGTAAACGTTTGAAATACCCGAGTATTCGATACTCCGATTTTTACATCCTTAATTACTCTAAGTCACAAACATCGGATAGCAATAATAATATGATCCACATTTTTGAGCGAAGGTTAGACTCAGTCATCGGGTATCTGCAGAGACGATCTTCACGATTGCAATTGTGTAACAAATCGCCCTGGGATAGTCTCCCGCCTGCGACTTCCATTGCCCTGCATCATCATAATCATGAACTCTGGGGTCAATTATTAAAATTGTACGAGTTTCATGCATCAGGAAAACAGCGGACGGAGTTGGTCGATGTAGCCTTAAAGGTAAACTATACTGCATGTACTACGGTCAGTCACTCTGGATGTGATTTCGCACGATTGGACCGCGGACAACCCTTTCAAGATACTGATTAATAGTTTGAACGTCTGGCCAGAATGATTGTTAGAGGAACATTCATATTGTGCATTGGATAGTACAATGTAGAACTATTCATTTTATTCATATGAAATAAATACATATACTAAATGAAATGCATTTACAATGGAAACGATCAAAACATACTTCTTCCGTCATAAACGTAATGCTTAACTACATTTCTTAGTATATGTAATCCTCTAATTTCGTTTTATACAGTAGAAACATTTTTGTAAATTAATTATGTAACCTAAAACATTAAAACCAACAAATATTTGAAGAAGGGGCTCGCTTAATCATATCGCTTAATTGTTTTTTACTCTCATATGATTATTCATTCACTCTCATTAATAACAGGTTTTTATTTTCAGCTTAGAAAAGTAGAGAAATTATAATGTATTCAAAATGTTTTTATTTTATTTTTAATGATGAAATGTCACATATGATTTCTTTGAAAATTTCAGCCGAAAATATTGTTTGGCTTACAAGTTGTATTGATTTTAAGAATGTAATATATTTTTGCACTAATCACTAAAAAACGGCCGCTTATAAAGTGTTAATAATATAATGTTACATATTTTGAAACACGGCATGGTTTCCTTTACTATGCACCAAAATTGAATGTATTTTAATAAACATTTTCAATGACAAGAAACTCCTTTATTTTTTATAATATATATAAACTATACACCAACAGCAATATTTCTGTTAATCTGTTTTTTTAAATTAGCAAAGAGCTCGTTGGCTTAAGTAAAATTTAACAATTTTCGAGTCCAAAAACTAAAAATATCACAAATGAGAAAAAATTTACACAGCTTGAATTTTGATTAATAATTTACGATGATTTTAAGTTTGCTGTAATATTAATACTTTGTGTTGTAAAAATAGTAAAAATAATGTAGGTAGTCGGTACCATTTGACAGAAAAGATAACCTTCTTGTCAAATTAATACTTTTCAGTTTAGTTACACCTGGCTACGGAAAGTCTGCTGGTGTAAAATTCTCACACGGTGTATAACCTACTAGCAGTCAAAACAAAGGTGTGGATTTGTTCATAAATATACGTGCCAGATGAATAACGCATTTCATGCTTTTGTGAACACTAAACAAGCAAAAACATTAAAACGTCATTCCAATACTGAGGCAAAATATTCCGCATTACCTCCACGTGAAAACAATCACAACGCCAAGAATGACAAGAGGCAATAAAGTCCCCGACAAACAAATGTTTTACAACACCCTTTAACATTTCGCTAAATCAAACAAACATCAGATGTCGATATATTATTTCAATTTTATAATATTTATTGTAACTCCCATAAAAGGCTTGTGATTGAATCAGAATATAACAGACATCACAATATTTCATAAATTGCACTATTTTGAAATCAAGCTTCCTGTTTTGCTATTACATTCGTAAATCGTAAAATTAAAAATGCCGGCTTCATTTCTATCGCCTCTTAACTGGCAATATACTCAATTTTAGAGCTTACAGCTAGGGGAAAGCGAATGATCATTTAATTATAGTGAACAATTATTTTTTCTATATCAGGGATAGCTAGTGCGTTGATCACGATCGTTGTCCTATAAAATTGATTGATCTCTCATGATATATCGACCCATAATCGATAAAATAACTTAAGCTATGTATACAATCAGGTAAATTTTGTTTTAAACCAATAATTGTTCAATATCGCCTGGAGCTTCGGTGACAAAAAAAAATATCTCATTCGCCTGATCTTTTTTAGTATCTGTGCATTTTAGTGTTTTGACTAGTTGCATTTATTTACAATTGAAGTTAGAAATCTCGGATATCCGGGATATCAGATAGTAAAACAAAAAGCATTGCTATTAGGACATCAAATTATTGCAAACATATACGTCGTCACTTCAGTGAAAGTTTTTAATTGTAAAATCGGACAGGTTTTGCTCAGCTAGTGAGTATTTTTATTATAACTTATTTAAAGTTTAAATTGCAGAGTAATGATACAAATTGTTAAATATCTAAAGTGCGTAGTTTATCCATATTTTTATAATGCCTTTCCAAGATAGATTAATCATATCACTAATGTTTAAATTTGTTAATGAAAATGAACAAATTCTTTTATGTTATATTTTTTTATCATGAACATGACAGGAATAGCGATGCTCTTATATCGGGTCGAAATAAGCGTTGTTCAATCAGATTTACTGTCAGCAGTGTCAGCCCAAAGCGACTCCACCGGAAATGAATTGTTTCATTTTAAATCTACAACAGAAAAAAATATGCGGCAAATAACTTACTTCCAATATGTACTCTCGATAATTTTAAATTTATTTTCTTAAAGTAACAGAAATTGAGTGGGTATTGTGCGCATGAGCGTATGAGCGGACACGTGTCATTTACCCATGCACGCCTTTGCACGCGTCTACCATTGCGTGCAACTTCAATACGAGAAAAATCACGCAGAAGATTGCACCATTGAATAACGCAATTATATTCAAATTATATTCGAATTGATTTGTTTCGTTTTGTGTTATTTTGGCTGTTGTTATTATATCGATCTGTATCAAACAATACGTTTTGTTAGTGTTGCAATATTCCATAACGCGTTCCAACTACCAAGCGATCCATTCAGTGATATATTAAATAATGAATATTACAGATACTAAATTTAGATACAATTTGTTATTAGTTTCTGAAATTGCAATATTACACAGAAATATCCAAGTCCAATCTGTTTGCGAAATAGACTTTTGTGGTTTAGCTTCGCATTTTTATGACAGCTTGGAAAAATTTCTTCTAGTCGTCCGTAAAGAATTACGATTAGTATTTGGGTAAATATGCTTTTCGTTACAGCATGCTACTCTTTGTTTCCCCGAAAATTTTCTCAATCCCGAAAAAAATAATGCAATTCTCTGGATGCTTAATTACGGATACGTTAATATTAATAATATTAAATAACCTAACAATAGATTCAAGCAAGAAATTCATGCAAGAAATATACTTTCGAAAACTCGGTATTCATATTTAAAATTTACTCTACATGATATGGTTTGTTTTAAAAAGATCCGTTTGACATGTTTTGTCGACTGTTTCATACTGATATTAGGTATATTCGTATTACTCGTAGATTATTACTACATATTACGTAATTAATTAGATTCAGTACATATTAACATTTTTTTTAGCGGCATTTAGTTACTTTGTAGATAGGAAAAGAGTGGCATGTTATAAAGCAGTGCTCCGCAACCTTTTCTCTCCCACGTCACACCAAAAATTTCTCCAGCATCCCACAGTCCATTTCAAATATGCATATATATAAATATAAATACAGTGGAACCCCGATCTACCGTTCTCGCATTGTTCGTTTTCCCGCATGGATCGTTTATTTTTCATAGTCCCGGCCAAACACCCATAAGAACAATGTAAAGGAATCCCGCATTGATCGTTCCCCGATTTACCGTTTTCCTCGATCTATCGTTTAAATACTTTGGTCCCGTCACGAATATTATCCCGATTGACTGCTTTCGTTGAATATTTTTCATAAATAGTTTTGCCTCGCATTTCGTTTCGCGTTTTTTTCAGTGGAACCCCGATCTACCGTTCTCGCTATCTTCAATTGTTTGCATGGATCGTTTATTTTTTACTCGACAATATTTACTAAGTCCACGTTTATCATTGCCCGATTTATTGATTTCCTCGATCTATCATCTAAATATTATCCCGATTGACCGTTTTTGTAGAATATTTTTTTTTCGCTCAAATAGTTTACATCGCATTTCGTTACATAAATAAATAAGTTTTTTGAAAAATAAACATTTTTTGGAATAATTTAAAGATTTCCCGCATTATCGGTTTCCCGCACAATTCGTTAATTTATTACGGTCCTTTGAAAAACGTATAATCGAGGTTTCACTGTATATACGTAAGTGTATATGCAAAAATATCATTAGAAATCGTTTTCAATTGTGTAATATATATTGCCACCTCAGTACTACAACTAGGCAACTCTGATTTGATAATTGTTTCAACAAATTATTTGATCTTTTCTTCACTGAAGTAAGGCGCTGCGGCACACTTAGCATCGCCCCACGGCACACTAATGTGTCGCGGCACAGCGGTTGCTTTTTTTTAAATTATAAAATTATAAAATTTGTAAAGACATAAATTTTAAAATTTATTGTATTAGATTACAAAAAAATAAATGCACACTTCTATCGCAAGAAATTTTTCTACATCTTCTATAGGGTTAGGTTATTGAATGATTGTATTTTTTTCTATCTATTTTGAATATTTGTCTGTTATATATTTACTACTGGCCAATAAATTATGAATCTATTTTTATGAGTCAAGATTAACACACATTTATTTCACTAAAATAACATATTTTTGAATTTTAATGTTAATTGTACGTTGTTTAAGGACAGTTGAAAAAATAATCATTTTTTGTATAAATTATCAAAAAAAGAACTTTTGACGAGGAAGAAATAAATATCGTTACGATTTGTAAATTTATATCAATTTCGAAATGTTTGACAAATAACTGTCAATCGATGTTTGACATAATATTTCGTGAGCCGTTTATTAAATATGAATAACTTCTTACTTAGAAGAAGTGTGGAAACCAACTCGTAGGTTTATTAAGTCTCGTATCTTAAATTTCATAATGGAAGTCTTTTATTCATCCTACAACCACGCCTGCCGGCAGTATTGTGTGTCTGTTGTATGATATTCAAAGCAATGGATTGAGAAATAATAATTTCCACCCATATGCCGTGAT
>CM062828.1:6607847-6801773 GCA_031772345.1 Himalopsyche anomala
TGTGCCACGTGAATAACATCATTTCAATGTAATTAAAATACTTTTCATTTTTAATTTTGCACATTTATTGAACTTAATTCATTTTGAGTATTCATTCAAACTGAATTTAACTCATCCAATAAATTAACACAACATTTATTGATTCTGAGGCGGTACGAAGTTCGTCGGGCCAGCTAGTAGGTTATATAAAATAGAAGTAAAAAAAAAATAATAACTTGTTTTGAAATATTGGGAGATTCTTCTGACAAACTCGCCATAAACGAATTTAATCACATTCATATCAGATAAAATCAGTCAGATTTTCATAATCACTTGCGCTGAATTAAGCATACTGATTTTGCGGTCACGGCAAATGATTCTGAACCGAGAAATAATAATTTTGTATTTTTCGGAAAAATATTGAAAAATAGTGGTTTTTAAGTTATGTGGGTTTTCGCGGAACACCTACGCAGATTCTGTGGAACACTAGTGTTTCGCGGAACATAGTTTGTGAAACCCTGCTCCAATTTTCCGTGAAAACCTGTAATAGTTTAACATGTTGGTAATCGGTAGAGTTACAACAAATTTAAATTTGTTTGAATTTACATCGATATTATGCTCGCAATAAAATTAGCAAAATGTTCCGTTAAAATCAAATTGTCTCAATTCGATATTATAAGATATTTTTTTAACCATATCCGCTCCCAATGTGGAGAATATGGCCTCCTGGTAGGTATCTCAACAAAAGTTTTTGTTACTCAGTTGCTCAAACTCTTTTTTTCGAAGATTTATATATTTATTTTATTATAGACAATTTTTAATATTTATTATAGACAATAAATACATGAAGAATTTAAAATGAGTGAATGGTATACATGTTATGTTTGAATATTATTTCATAAAATATAACCGCCCCTGCATATACAAGAGGTGCATTGATCCAATGCCACATTGACCGGCCGCCACAGATTTAAGGTAGTTTATCACACAACTATATCACCATAGGTATAACAGGAGTTTTTTACGTCTATCTAGAGCAGCCATACTCAACCTGCGGCCCCATCAGCTTTTATATGCGGCCCAAAATAATTATAGTCACCAAATATTTTCAACGAAGATAGTTAAAAGTTTGACTCAATATCAAAATTCACATTAATTTTCAAGTAAACGATTGAAGATTTTGGATACATTGGTATTTTTGTGAACTTTTTACGTATTTTTTATTTGTTGTTCATTGTTATTTTTTACATTGAAAAATACATGAATACATAAATGTATACATATGAACATATTTACATAAAATAAAATAGTTTTATTTTGACATTATAATACATACAAATGTATGCAGTATAGTATGTGTTATATTTACAGTTTACTATAAATATGTTGCGGCCCACGTAGAGAAGCAAAAATCGAAATGCGGCCCGGAGAAAAAAAAGGTTGAGTATGGCTGATCTAGAGGATTTTATTGTTCCTTGAACCAGGCGCTTGGCGTCATATTGCACAACGCTTTCGGCTCAAGGATTCGTATGACAATATAATGGTTGCAATAAAAGATATGCATTGATCGTTATTCATTTTTGATCATTTTACAATCGGAATAATATTGCTCAACAATCCTATCCATTGCTTGTATTATCCAATGAGTGCAGTGAAAATAAACTGAACACAATCGTAGGCAGGGAGGGACAAAAGCTTTGCACGTAACAATAAATTATATTAAGTATTCATTCTGGTTTGTCACAATGGAAGGATCATAAGAAATGATTTCTGATTTATGTTGCATTGACACTGTCAGTAAAGCACAGATCTCAATATAGATCCATATTACACGGTAAAGGATAGGATTAAAGTGGTACATATTATTTATTGAAGCACATTCGGACTAAAAAAATCCGTGAAATATTTAGTCATGAGACTAGATTCTTTGGTATCCAGATTAAAACAATATATATGCGAAAATTCATAGTCGATTTAGGAGTTTGAAGACGACTTCACTAAAAGAGCTTAGATTTTAGGACAGTGACACCCATTAACGAATAAAAATATTATTTTCGTCTTCTCCGATAATTTATCCATTGCCTATGTTTACTCGTTTTTTATCATTTTGTCTGTAAGAATCTCATTACTATTCATCTGCCTTAGCTGAAAGTATTTAAATAGTCATCTATTTACTAACCCTCCAAGGACGAGCGTGACCATATGGTCACAGTAAACACCGTTGTCTATTGATCCCACTATTCATCCTTTTTTCTACCTGAATATCGTTGCTTTCACTCATATTTGGTTAAGAAGGGTACAAACTTTAGTTAGTCATTAGCCGTGGGGACAGAAACGGCAACCAAAAGCACATGTGATCTTTTGAATTTCCGTTTTTTTCAAAGGACTTTTTGAAACGGTTTGTTATTTTTTTACCAAAACATCTAATTATTTACAGTCCTTTTGTTAATATATTTGTATTGAAATTATGTTGATCTAAAGAAGTCTTATTGTAAATATTTTTAAAAATTTCACGTTTAGCTATATTTCAACCCCGAATGTTTGGGTGCCCATAGGGTCACGCTCGTACTTACTACTGACCGTACACAATATTACACGGTAATAAAAGGACGAGCATGACCATATGACTATGCGAGGTTTCTATGCAACGACTTCGCATTTTTTTATTGAAATTTTGTTAGAAATAAAAGTTATCCGTGACTTTAACATGACTTAAGAAATATTTTTTTTATCGAAAAAAAGCTCTCGTCTCTGGAGGGTTAATTTCATTTTAAAACTCTCAGATTATAATTACATTCGAATTTATCGATTGTCTTTATTTTAAAATAATTGTTTTTGATACATTTTGAAACAAATTTTAAGAGATAATACACATTGTAATTATAGTCAATTTAGTGTCACTTATTCATACCATAATAACAATTGCTTGTTACACCCTAACAACTTGATTTTGTTTAGCAATAGCACTGTAATATTGTATTTTCTTATCAGTTGATAATGCTCGTCATGAGCGAAACCGGTCCTACACATACTGAATATAAATGGAGTTAGTGCAGGTGAGCACATTTTTAATCACTTTTCTTATTCTCTTTATTTCTTATTTTTACAATATATTTAAAAATAAACAGTTGATAATTTTTAAAAAGCAGTTCTCTGGAGCGATCTTTATCGGACCAATAACGTGAGAATTCAACTAACCTACATCCTCTGAATCAATTAATTATTCTCGCTCATTATTTAATATAGTCGCCAATTCAATTGCTTTGATTAACCTGAATTTGACAGATTCTGGTTTGAAATATCTGCTTACATTAAATAATGGATCTTTCATTAATTTTATACGTAACACGTATCTTTCCGTGTAATATGGACTCAAAGCTTGACTGTAAATAAAATATCTTCGGCGATTGTTGCATCTTGATGCAATTTGCATTGACGACAGGCGGTCATGGCATGGTTTGAGTTATCGCTTGCCAATCAGCGTCAAAGCCTCGTCGAGAGGCATTTCGCTGATTTAATAGGATTAAAAACAAAATCTCCGACTAGCATAAATAATATCATTTCCCTTGAGCCTCTCGGTCTCGGTTAAACATGCGTACTGCAATATCATACAGATAATATTATGCGAATGTGATAGTAGTACCTATACAGTGGTGAATTAAGCACATGGGAGGCCCCAGGCGCAATAAAATTTGGAGACCCTGTTTTTCGGATAACATAAAAACGTCAGAAAATTCCAAGTAAAATAATAAGAATCTAAACAAAAAGTATATGGGTTATATTTAATAAACTATTTTCAGCACCCTAAAATTCGGAGGTCCCAAGCACCCGCCTCATTTGCTTATAAGAAAATCCGCCACTGTACCTATACGCTTGTCAGGTAGAATTTACAGAATTATAAGCTATTGTGAAAAACAAAATATAGACATTAAATTTGCATAATTGATACTACAGTGCCAAGAGCATTGGAAGTAATCAACGACGTTATTTTAAACGATATTTTAATATCATATATTTATAATTGTATTATAATTGGGCCTATTAGAGGTGAAGTGGGCCAAGTGGTATTTTAGAAAAAAAAAGTTAAATGCGTTTTAATATTCTACTCGTCTTAAATTATCGTAAAAGTGCAGTAACCTTAGTTAATACACATTGCAATAGTGTTATCTCCGTAAAATAAAAAAAAAACATGCAATCAACCAAAACACCAAGTAAAGACGTGATTGTATTTAAAGGTCCAAGAAAAAGTTTTACCAATTTACTAGTTGGCTCACTTCACCTCTCAAGGGCTCATATAATATATATAGATAGAAATTATTTAATTGAAACTTAAAGTTTTTTAATATAGATGTCGTTTTTTCAGTATATGGGCACCATGGGCTCTAAAATATATTACATTTTTTTTCTAAATTAAACTTAATTATAATAATTAAGTAAATGATTATTTTCATACTAATAAATTCTCCAAACAATTTCCTTAATCTCTCTTCGATAGCGGCTTATTTACGCACCCTCTAGTGGAGTTACTAGTGAGTAATAATACTGCTGTACCCTACTTATGACGTTTCTATAATATAATATATACATCTATCATATAAGGCAGAACTCATAAATATGAAAGAGATTTTCTGTATAATAATATTTTTGATTCCATAATATACGAGACCACATGCCATAATTACTCTGAAAACATGACGTATTATATGATCTCTTTGCAAGTATGCTGCCCTAATACAATATCGGCATAACACTCCTCTCGCTTATCGCGTCCAAAGCGATATTGCGCTGCGTTTGATGTTTTGCTCGCTGCTGCTAAATATTTCATAATATTTATTTTTGTTTTTACTTTCCAGATTAAAAGATAGATTATTTTTTTTACGATTTATTTAATCAAAATAGCAACTAAATTAGACCTTTTTTATACTTGTTGTAAAATAAAATACAATTTACTTTATTTTGAAGCGGCAGTTTCCGAAAGTAAAATTCACCCACCGATATCGTTTGGTATTCCGAAAATATCCGTTTGGTGAATCCATACGAAATGCTGTAGCTACAATACTGGAGTATCATAAGTTTAAGGAGATACTGTGAGCATCATAAAATTGTTAGACAAGTAAATTTTGTTTTACTTGCCATATTTTGCTATGGCAATATATGAGGGCTGCAGAAATCTGCAGAGCGAGAGAATAAAATAAAATTTATTGTTTGCTTGTCCGATAGCGAAAAGATAGCGCAGTGTTTTGGTAGAGATGTTGGTACCCGGCGAGCATAAAACTATAGGGGAATCAAGAAACTTTACGAACTTGCGGTGGATGTATTAGTTGCGATGGATGGGTATTTCAGTATTAATTTTCACCAGATTAATCAATATGATTATGATAAAAATGTTTATAATGTGAAAATGTGTGTCATAGTTAAATCCCGCAAAATCAATAAATAAATACATCGATGGCCAACTGACCAAATAAATTCTATGGATTTTTTCACCACTAATTTGCGTCCAATCTCTTTGTTCATCAAAAAATTGAACGAAATATTATATGCCATCATATTATTTGTCTTTTTTTCTCAAATTTAGTGTTTGGTATTTGTTATATTAAAAAAAAAAAGATACTATTCGATAGTTTATGTTCTAAATAACTTGTTTGTTTGTTGGTTTGACGTACGCAATGTCGCTTCGCGCTAACAGCGAGAGGAGTGTTATGCCGATGTTGTATTAGGGCACCATACATGCGGGGAGATGGGTAACAATATATTTCCAGCATAGGAAAATAAAGATGCAGTACGATTTATAAATATTCTTTTTTCAATTTAATATAATTGTGAAATAAGTAATTTTGACTGATTTTTTCTCATTGGTCAAATTAACGATTTATTTTTCAAAGTTATTGTATTTTTTACAACTTGGCGATTCAATCGCAAGGTGTGGTGTGGACGCTGAAAATATATTGCACACACCAATCTCCTCGCTGATATGTCGCCCTAATACAATATCCTCTCTGCTCTCAGCTGTGTCGATGTCGTGTCGATGTCGTGTCTTTGTCGATGTAGTTCATTCCCACTGCTTGCTTGCTTGCAAGCTTTCCTTGGTCAAATAAAAAGTTCCATTCAGGCCAAAGTCCCAAAGAATCGCACATAATTCATCCTTCCATCCGATGGATGCATCTGCTCTGGTAGTGGTTTTATAACATGTGCTTTTTAAATAATTGTATTTCATTGTTTGTGGAAACAAAGAGTTCTCCTTCCAAATCAGATAGATAGGTAGGTTACGTGTGTGGTCAAGGAATATGAAAAATTATAAATTTAGAAGTCAATAAATTCGTAACAATTTAAAAGATGACTATTTATTTGTTGTACTATTAAAAAAACAATATCATAAATTGGAACATTGATACTAGCACCACGTTAAATCTTCACAATCTATTTTGTAAAATTACAACTAATCCATCACTAAATATGTTCGTAGGATGCATCACGTATTAGTCGTAGGATGACAAAGAATACAACAACTTTGAGGCAAAATTCGACTTTATTCATAAAAAAGTCTCCTTCTGCCTTCAAGAGTGATACGTGCATTCCAATGCTTTTTTAACATTTCGACGCCTTTTTCATAGAACAATTTATCATTGGTCTCAAAAAAGGCTTCAGTTTCGGCAATCACTTCTTCAATGGAACCAAATATCTTTTCCTGGAGCATTCTTGGGGAAGCAATTCAATGTGCAATTCGTGCAATTTTGCCATCGTTTCAATCGGCTTGTGGCACGGTGCATTCATTGTCTTGGTGAAAGAGCACATTTCTTTTCTTCTTCATTTGGGATTGTTTATTCGTAATTTCTTCCATCAAACCCACCAATAACGTCGTATAATATTTGCTATTCACGGATCATCTTTTCTCAAGGTAATCGATAAATAAAATACTGTGTGCATCCAAAAATACGGAGATTTATCTTACCAGCTGACATTGGCGTTTTTTGTCGCTTTGGGCGGCTTTCGCCGGTTACTATAATAATTTCAAATTTAAATTTATAATCTTTAATTTAAAAAAAATTGACATCACAGCTTACGCCAATGCGTCAAATATTTTTGAAGTTGAAAGATCATACGAGATATACTCGATGAAAATTTTTGAAAGTCACATGAGATTAACTCAAGGAGAATTAACTTCACAAACACCCATGTCTTGAATCCCAAATTAAAATTGAAAAAATCCAATTTGATACTGACCTTACCGGGAATCGAACCCAGACCCACCTGATCGGTAGAGCAAGCTCTAACCAACTAGACCAGAGCGGGCGACTATCCACTATCCACTAAGCTGACTGCCGATTTGACTCTGGAGTTTAGTGGTGAATACATGTATCATCCATTTTCACGTACCGCATGATTATTTTTTAAATTGCGCTGAAACAGCTCCAATCAGTGCTCTGAATTGTCGACGCGTTGTTATTTTCGATCATCTATGAGCAAACGTGATACCCACTTCGAACAGATTTTTCTCATGAACAAATGTTGATGCAAAAAGGTGAATACACTGCCTTTTGATATATTTAAGGTGTCAGCTATCTCACCAAACTTCAAATTACGATCGGCCAAAACTATTTTGTGGACTTTTTTTATGTTTTATGGAACAACTGCCGAATTTGGGAGACCATAGCGTTCAGCATCATCGGTGTTGGAACGGCCGCGATTTAAACCAACAAACCACTTCTCTACTATTTGTCCCGATAGAACAGATTCCAAATAACACTTGTCAAGTCACTGCTTTGCTTGAACGGTATTTTTTCCCATTAAAGGGCGATGCTTTATCAATACACGAAATTCCGATTTTTCCATTGCTTATAAAAGTAGCGTCACTAAAACGAACGATAACTACGAAGTTGAGATCTGGCATTTTTTTTTTTCTTATTTGAATCTTCTATACTGATAGCATAAATTTTGTTGGAATTAGAGAAGTAAATATACCTTCAATAAAATTGCTTCAATAAAATTGCTAAAAGCAATTTTATTTGCGACCGACCGACCAAATTTTCGTAACTGCCTGATTTTTTTCAATAAATATTTAAACATTTTTTTGTTTAAAAAATTATAAATACTTAAAAATCATCCATAGATTTCCAAATTTATTCGTAGGAATATTTTTATTTATTTTTCGGTTGAATATTTCTTTTTTTGCCTGTTTCTTCCTCTTCTTCATAAAGGAATTTAAATCGACAACGACGTCCATTTTAGGCAATGCGTTCAATGGTTTTCCTGCCAACTCAATGTTATTAGGGCAGCACGCTGTCGATAGAGGTAAAAAGTGTTGATGAATTTTGTATGTGCGTCGCGTCGCGTCGCATCAAGTTCGCGTCGAGTGAGCAGGCGTTCGGTAACCGAACGTTGTATCCGGCAAACATAAACCATTACAGGTAGAAAAAATATTACAGTATCCACTAGTGATACTAACCGAATAAAATAATGTATCTTTCTCAACAAAATTTGTATAGGTATCTATGTACAGGAATTAGTAAGATCAGGTGGAAGACTATTACCAAGGGTGGGCTAGCTTTGGGGTCCCTTGTTGAATTGTATTAAGGCCGGCGAGCCCCTTGTTAATTTAAGATAAAAAAATATATTCTCAGATCAAATGAGAACATATCTGCAATTTCTGACTTAAAAATTATCTAGACCAGTTTCAGCATACACATTAGTACATTTTTGGCCATTTACATTGATAAGTTTACGGTAAATTGCCTTTTGTTACATATTATAAGTGTATCAAGTAACAATCGATTGCTTATTTAAGTATTGCATATAATTCCATCGGAGTAATAAAAAAAACTCACTACTTCCCCAGAACACCGTGAATTGCTTTGATATACAGCACCTTGTTAGCGTATTGGCAGCCCACCGTTGAATATTACTATTTAATTTTACTGATGACTCTTCGACGACATGATTTATTTTTAATCCACGGAAATGATGAATATGTTATTGATAAAACTAAAATTTAATTATAGAATAATCAAACTTTTCATGTGTAATAATTATTTTTTAATTTGGCTTGTTTGATTTATAATAATGTTAGTAGATACGTTAAATTAACATTTTTTTAAGGTTAAAAATATAGTATTAAGATTGTACAACATACCTTCAAGAATATTACCCCATTGTATGACGATATTGGAATCACGGTCTGTCCTCGAGTGCTCATGCCAAAAGCCAAGCGCGTGCAAAAGTTCATGCTGAACCGTTCCTCGGCGGGACAGGCAGTTGCGACCTCCTAACGACACGTCGATGCGACCTCTTGCGGGATTCCAGCCCACGGGAGCTGAACACCTGGGATAGTAAATAATACCTCCTGTTAACTTATGCCATGCTAATACAAATATGGATTACGGCTAGTGAACTTAACAAAAAATAATCAATCGTCTTTGTTTTTTTCATTTGTAGGTACGTCTTTGCAAGTAAAATAAAAGGATTATTTATGCACATACATATTAACTGTGGAAAAAAAGGACGTAACCCACACATATCAAATTTTATAGGAGGCACAAAAAACGTATTTTGATGATTTTGGGCCATATGCAAATTGTGGGGTTATAATACAAAACGTACTATTGCCAAAATGAGCGATATTGTGTTAGGTAAGGTAATTCAAGCATAAGGAATCGACTGACCCTATTAGTTTTAATATAAAATGGATACAAGTCGTTTTTAAATTGGAAATCATATTTTTATGCAAATGTTATTTTGTTTTTCTTATTCGTTATAGTATTTGACTCTACTGAAAAGTTTGAGTTTTGGAAATAGTACGTTTTGCATTATAACCCCACAATTATGAATTATACACAACCTTGAAGTCCACAGAATATGGGAATGTCTGTCTAGCCACAATGTGTGTAAAAAAATAATTAGCCATCTACGGAGATATCTATTTTATCTTTAACATTGCAGTTGAAGTTCAGTTTTAAATTATTTGTAATAATATTTATATGCGACGTCTTCTTATTTTTATTTTTGTACTGGAAAGGTTACCTACCTACATTATAATAATTTTACATTGGTATGTATTTAAATGATTCTTTATTTCAAATGTTCTCATTTTGAATTTGTCTTGTTCATGGAAGCTCTTTTGTTTTCAGCGTTGTTTTAGAATACGAGACATTTTATTTACAGTGGAACCTCTCATAACGAGCACCTCTTATACGAGTAATTTGCATCACGAACAAAACATATTGTGAAAAAAGTGCTATCTTAACGAGCGACATTTCGCATAACGAGTGACGCAGAGTTTTGGAAAGATCACTTTCACATCGTTGCTTGTCTCAAGATGATTGACAAGGCGTGGAAAAGGGTTACCAAGAGAACCCTCACTTCAGCTTGGAAGAAGCTTTGCCAAGGAGCGTTGTCGAATGTGATTTTGAGGGGTTTGAAACAGTACCTGTGAAGTCTACAGTCAACGAAATTGTATATTTGGCCAATACCATGGGACTGGAGGTGGATAACAACGATATTGCTGAGATTTTAAAAGAGTACAGTCAAGAGCTGACCACCGAAAAGCTTATGAAGTTGCATTGTTTTTTAAAGCAATAAGTTATGTAGGAGAATTTGTTAGTGGAGGAGGAGGAAGTAGCAGAAGAAAAATCTTCTGGCGCAATAAGAGAAAAGCTGAAAGCATGTGAAACTTTTGCATCGTACATTGAGAAGCATCACCCTAATAAGGAGTTGGCTATGCGTTTTACAAATTTATTCAATGATAATGCTGTCACATTTTCACCAAATTTTGAAGCGTCGGCAAAAACAAAT
Organism: Himalopsyche anomala; assembly: GCA_031772345.1. NCBI lineage: Eukaryota > Metazoa > Arthropoda > Insecta > Trichoptera > Rhyacophilidae > Himalopsyche > Himalopsyche anomala. The sequence continues at coordinate 6,618,615 of CM062828.1, forward strand.
GTCTGCTAGTAAAAAATAATTAATTATTTGTCATAAATAATAAACTAGTCGATTTTTTATCGTTTTTTGCAAATCGAAATCGCATTTCAGGTTGTGACGCTCCTTAACGACTTATAAGTATGTAATTTTAATTTAATACACGTTAAAAATAAAAAAAAATGTTTTTTTTTCCGGCATGGAATGGATTATTGTATTTTACATTGTTTTATATGGGAAAAATTGTTTCGCATAACGAGTGTTTCACATAACGAGTAAGATTCTGGAACGAATTAAACTCGTTATGAGAGGTTCCACTTAGGGCATCCAATCCCGGGATTCGGGATCCCGTTCAATTTTCTGATCCCGAAATTCCGGGATTGATATGATCGCGATCCCGGGATTTCGGAATTGAGAAATTTTGAGCAAATCCCGAAAAGTGAGACGAAATGCAAATTGTGGATTTCAAATTCCTTGGTGAGCTAAAAAAAAAAAAAACGAGGTTTTGTGACAATCTTGGGAAAAAGTTTACCAAATCGGGGATTTCAAATTCTTCGATGAGCTAAAAAAAAAAAACAAGGTTTGCAGATAATCTGAGGAAAAAGTATAAGGAATTGACTATTTCAAATTCCTCGGTGAACTAATCCCAATTCCGGGATTGAAAATTTATCAATCATGAAATCCCGGGATTGAAATTGAAATTGAGACAGTTACTCAGTGAAAGTTGATCGTGTTATTTGCATGGAATCATTTTAAGATAATATTGTATTGTTGCGAGATAAGAGAAGCATTTATTGTGTGTATGTTGAAGTCGCAATAAGCGAGACAAAATATGCATTTCGATACGCTATAATATGCCAAACCTTTTATTACATTTCAGAATGAATATTTAACAGTCAGATTTGGAAAGGTAGACATTAAAAGAAACTGTCTGCTCAGAAATGCTTGTAAAATATTATCAATTATTATCGCCATTAAATGGAAGATTTCACAACAGATTTTTTGACACTAAATAAGAACAGCCTTGTTTGTATTTAAAAAAATGTTAAATAAAGCTTTTCCAACAAGAATTGACAGTGGGTCACCTCAAAGAAATGGTTTTTAAAATGACAAAATGTGGAACCCAGAGTGTAAATGACCGAACCAATCAAAATACATGACATTTGGAAATATGTATTATATATTAATAAAAAAGGTACATCTATAAAAATAAAATTTAGATTTATTAATAAGTGGTCTGTCCAGACTAGGTCATCCTATCCCGTACCATTTTTGTGATCCTCAGATTTCGGGATTGACACTTTTTCCAATCCCGGGATTGAACATTCAACATAAAATCGTGTATAAATTCGAGATTGATTTTTTTAGCTCTTCCCAGAATTTCGAATCCAAAATCCCAGGAGTTTCTGGAATTCCCAAAATGAAACGACACGAGACCTTTTTTTTACACTTTTCCAAGATTTGCAATTTCAAAAATCCAGGAATTTATGGAATTGGCAAAATAAAATAAATTGGGACTTTTTTAGCCCTCGCGCAACTTTATCAAATTTTCTCAATCTCGATATCCCAGGGTTAGAACTATTACAATCCTGAGATTTAAAAATCACAAAGTTGGACGGGATCCCGGGATTGGAGGCCCTAGTCCAGACAAATGTATTGGAATCATTGATTTTTTTTCTTATTGAACAAGCGTTGAAATCGGAAAATAGGATATCATACGAATGAATATAAACCTAAAGTTGTTTAATATTATATTTGACTAATATTAAGTGAATATATGACTGAACGAAAGTAATCCGTCCCAGATGGTATATGTGACCGGTTCTTTCTAAAGATCCGTGTATGTATAGTCCGTATACATACTATGCGTTGTGCAATGACAATACGCATTGAAAAACAATTAACCGAATGGTAATATTAATATTATTCTGCGTAAACCTCATAAATAATAGTCGTTCTTGTACGTAACGAAATAATTCTACGTCTGGATGCATAGGACACACCCACCCAAGATTCGAACCACACGGTTGCCAAGATCAAAACCAACCCATTATTATCATCATTTCTTTCAGTCGAACAATACTTACTACCTTTGTCTCCGACACTTGTAGTTTAATGTGGGAGGAAGAATTAGGTATATATTGTTGGAAATTAATAAAAAATAAGAAGTTGAATTCGGATAAAAATACAACGACAGGAAAAGCATTTTTAGAAGACAGATGTTTCTATGGTATGGCATCGATAAGTTAAATACACTATTGTCTCCTTGCTATTTGATTGCAGATAAATGTTAATGAAATATAAAAATAGGAATGCTTAACTCAACTAGTATGTAGGATTAAAAATCCTACTAAGCTAGATTTTATCAATTACCCGATTTTTTGTAAACAAGTCACTTAACAATTGGTTTTTAATAATAGGTGTCGCTGTTATTATTTATTAATCATTACTTAACAATAAAGATAAAATACATTACTTAAATAAATCTGGAGTTTATAGATTACAATGCTCTTGTTGTACAAAATTTTATATCGGCAAAACAGAAAGGACATTAAAAATCAGAGTATTAGAACATATGGCAGCCTTTAGACTGAAAAAGGACACTACTTTTGCTAATCACTTAATTTCGGAAGGACACGTGTTCAATCAGGAACAAGGGATAAAAATGTTACACCCAAATACGGACAGTCATAAGCTCTTTTTCCAGGAAATTTTAGAAATCAATAGGGCACAGTTGCATAGCCTTCCGATTTTAAATGAAATATTAAACCTACCGGGATCTCCACTTCTATACCCTATATAAATATAATCATAAAACATTTGCCGACAAACAAATAAATATAATTCTTAAAACCACTCACTACTCAAATCTTTGGGCATTCCCATGAGCTTATCCTTTTCGCCAGCAATGGCTTTAGACTCAGTGATACATTTATTTATTATATAAACACGAAACACTCATTTACTAAGCGTCAGTTCAAGTTCATCCGTGCACTTGAACGCCTGAAGATGCCGAAAGGCGAAACCCGGGTCGTTAGTGACAAAATCTGTGGGAGTGTACATAATTTGAACGATTCAAATGTAACGCATAACTTATGCAAACCAATGAATACATTTAAATGGTTCTCTCGGATCTCACATTATTGACAGAAGGGTAAGAAAGATTGACAAAAAATATTGGTATGGCCTTCCAAAGATGCAGGGCTACCACGCGTTAAGTTCATTTTAATCAGGCAAGTAATAAATAATGCAATTTCAATCATTTATATTTGAAATAATTTTTGACAATTGAAAGAGATAAGTGTTTCATATTTATTTTTATACATGTAATCGATTGCATATTCAACCTGTTATTTGGAATTCTATTTACATTTAATTTGACCAGAGTGGCATATTACTAAAGAGACAGTCTCAATAGATTTGGCTTAAGCTTTGAAGAAATTAAGTTTTAATTTCAAATTTTAATTCTACTGTTTGTTTCAATTAGTTACACAACCGACGTAAATAATTTTTACATTGTATACGCTAAGGGGATGTTTTCTTGTAAACTAATAGTTATTATTGTAAATTTCTTATGTATAACAATGAAAACTTGTATCTTAAATTATAATAGCCCCTAAAACCTTTTGAGCATGACTTTTCTATCTGTTTGTGGGTAGCAGTATTTTTAATTGAAATACTCGCATAATTTTAACTTATTTAATTTATACTTTGCTATACCAAACATTTATTTATGGTTTATAGTGTTTTTTTTATATTATCAAATCAAATTTATCAATTAATAAAGTCTAAATGTAATATAATTTATGTTTCAGAATTTAACCATATTCCAAGAATGTTGACAGATGGCACTGCCTCTCCATAATTTTTGTTTTCAAGAATCATGTGAGTGCTCTGGAAACAATGACGTCAGTCTCCATGTTTTCTCGAAAATATGTAAGTTACATAGATATGTATAACTGGATTTTTTTTTAAAAAAGTGATACTGTAACATGTATATTTTTGAAGAATTAAAATACAGTTTTAAGCAAAAAGCGGCAGTTTACAAAGTCTTTTATACAAGACAATTATTAATCGGATTTCACAAAACGATGTAAATTATTTTAAAAATGCAAGATAATGCTAGTAAAAATATTTAACATTACTTTTTCCAGACGTTCAACTATAACAAGCGCTATAATTGATTTGACAACATTTTAGAATAATGAAAACTGCCGCCGTTTCTCGAGCTTCGATAGCGATGAATGGATAAAATTGGTTATCAATTTTACTTAGCTAACAACACGTTTTTACCGATGCCGAATACATTGAATTGATGACTGTCTTTAATAAGATATTATTTTAGAAATAATCTTGTCTTATAATTATTCCTAATGACCTGATGTTTCGGATTATTTTATTGGTATATTTAACTAAAAAAAAATCCAAATTAGACCATAGAAAATTTGATACTGTTCGCATTGCGTGAACCCTGAAAATGCGTGGGATTACTAGGTTTCGGAATTTCTTAATCTGCAGTAGATTTTTTTCTTCCCGATATTTTTTTTCCCTTTTGTGTTGTTTTCATTTTAACATAAAAAAAAACCTTTTAGATAACTAATTGGTTTTCAAAAAGCAAATTGTTATAATATTATGTGTTCCGTCTACGCATAGATGATGATACTTCTATAAAAATACCTACTCACAGCAAATCAAGGTTGCTGCCAGTCATAGTAGACAGTCAATCTGATATCATGAATAGATGAAATGTAAACGGTTATATTGTTATATAATATCATGATTTTTTCCCGTTGGTCAATATAAATAATAATAACAAATTGTACCTAGATAGATTATACTATTACATTTGATAACACTTTGTGATCCAGTGGATTAACAGCATAACATAATCGTTTAGTATGAATATTTAAATAACAACTTATGGAACCGTATTATGATCTTTCTCGTTATTGTCTATGAATACGTAATATTAGTAACGAATAAATAAAATTAATAAGACGTTTGACTGATTCCACATTTGTGTCAATTTTCGATACATTTCAATCCCGGGATTAGAAAACATGATCCCGAAATCTTCGGGATTGATATTTAAACTGAAACGTGTTGGTATTCAAGTCAGCAATTCACGCATTTGCAATAAGCAATGCCCAATTGTGGCAGCCAATAAGCAACTACTACAATGAAAAGGATTGTAGTAGTTGCTTACACCTTTTATTTCAATTTAAATTGTCTAAATTGCCCTATTTATATATTTATCTTATCAGTTGATAATGCTCGCGATGAGCGAAACCGGTCCTGATCAAATAAATTTATGTGGAAAAAATACTAAAAATCTTTTATTATTTTTATTATAATGCCATTTCACCAAGTATTGACAGTGAACACCTTAAAAGTGAACAATATTTATACTTTAAATAACACAACACGAAAGCGAAACAATTCGATATACGTAATATAATACAGAAATATGTTCATGAAATTATCTGCGCACGTAGGGTTAAAAGTTTTAAATCTTAAAAAACATTATACTCACGACTTTTTCTTATTTCGGAAATATAAATATGTTGGTTCGTTTACTCGAGGTATGAACCTGACGCAGCTGACATTCTGAAGGTCTTCCATAGCGACCTCAACTCTTCGACGCTGAGTAATGTTGAATTCTGAACTGAAGTTGAAGAACACCACCTTGTTCGGCCATGTTTTGCTGTCCTTCAATACTACGTTCTTGAACACTTCATTGTCGTCCGTATAGTCCTGGAATTAAACGGATGGTAAACTGTTATAATACTTCCATTATTGTGATGTCGACGCTAGGGTCTCCAATCCCGGGATCCCGTCCAATTATGTGACAGTAGTAATCTCGACTCTCGAGATTTTGGGATTGAGAAAATTACAGAAAGTTGTGCGAGGTCTAAGAAAGAAGGTTAGAAATAGTGGTTAAAAAAAACTCTCACGCTCTTCATTTTGGGAAATCCGAAAATTCATGTGTTTTTGGAATCGTCATAAAACTGTTTGAAAAATCTCAGGATTTCAAAATCACCGTGCAAACAACATTCAATCCCGAATTCCAATGTATACACGATTTTATGTTGAATATTCAATCCCAGTATTTCGGGATTGGAAAAATTGTCGATCCCGACATCCCGGGATTATAAAAAGGATTCGGGATTGGATGTCCTAGTTACGAGTCCCGCTCTGTCAAGGGTAGCTATTTTAACAAATAAGTTTTGTCATTTTTTACAAACTATCCTCGCTAATCTTTTAAGGGACTATTTACAGATAATAATATAATTTTAAAGATTCTATTTTCGCAAATCTATTTTTTTTAATGATTAAGAATGAAATCGGGCTTTCTATTTGTATTATTATATTATATTTCACCTAACTGAAAATGTATTCTTTTCAGAGTACATTTAAAAGAATCAATCCTACACTATGTATGGTAGTGGATATGATTTGAAAAAATCATTAGTATTTTTTTGTTTGTTTGAATCCTCTTATCCCATTTCGCCTTAATTTCCAGGTAGTCCATAAAATATCGATCAACTTAATGGAATCTTAATGAAGTCTGAAATTCTAACTTTATCTTAGTTGAGTCCTTTATCCTTCTTCAAAACGCGCTGACGTTTCATTAGCATGATCCAAAAACAAAACTGACATGTTGAATATTTTACGATTCTTAGAAAACACATAGTTCTTAAGGTTTTCTGTAGGCAGGCTGACTCGAAAGAATGTAATAAAATAGCGTGGTTAAATTAATGTTATATTTTTATTTTCTACAAAAAATAAATGAGGCATATAATGCAAATATGATTTAATACAAAAAAATGTTGGATAACGAAGAGTCAAAAGTAGTTCTTTAACAAAATTTTAGATTGTAGTTTCTTGTAACGTCTTATAGTGAGGCTGAATTTAAAATAAATACTATATGTAAACAATTAAACATACTAGAATTAAACACGTTTTAAAAATACTGGGCGGTGAATTCCGGCTTACAAAAAGGGGAAAAACATATAACATCTTTGGCTTAACTAAACTTTAAACACAGTTGTTCTTATAAACCTTGTTGTTTTTGAGAGGTATTCGTAGAATGAGCAAAGAGCGCTAATCATGCCTATTTTTTTTCTTTTTCCAGGGATATACTATAATTAAAACAAGCCTATATGTATGTGGCAGGAGTAGTTTATTTATGACATCATGACAAACAGGAGAGAAGGATGTTATCTTGAGAAGGTGAATGTTTTATTCTGAGCTTAGAGCCCGTGAAGTCTTAACCAGATAAACCCAAGTACGGTGACGTTGACCATTCGGCTACATAATCGACGATTTTTTTGCTAGTAAGATAGTAAGTAGTTGTGTATAAAACCGTATAAAAGTCATATACTTGGAATATTTTTTTACAACTAAATTGAATTAGGACTGGGTAATATTACATATTTGTCAAAATAATCTATTCTTTTATAGTTTATCGGAATGAGAATAAACCAGCCTAAATAAATATTTAAAAATCGTAATTGCATGAAGAATGATTTTTAAATGAGAAGAATGCAAATTGCTGTCGTTAATAATAATTTATGCTATTCAAATGTCATTAATAGTTTTAAATAGACAGCTCATATTTCTTAAATGCTTTGAATAGATCTATAATTAAATGATAGACATGAATGCAAATTGATTTTTTTACTCCATCATTTTTAATATTATGCGTTTTAACACCTCCGTGACGAGTAAACATCCAAATTTTCAGAAACAAATATGACTATTAGGTTAATTCATGCTTTCATATTAAACATATACATATTATTATATATGTATACCTATAATTGAAATTTCAAATTGTTTTATCACGACAAACACTTTAACGTTTATATTATAATAAATAAATATATTTTGCACTTGAATTCCAATTCTAATCCAACGAAACCGACAATAGTTGGTTGAGGATAACAGAATATTATTGACTTCTTTATCATTTATTCATGAATTCAAAGTTTTATCTTCATTGTTTTTAACAAAAAAAAACTATTACACATTTTGTTACAAGACATTATCAGTATTATAACAAAATGAGTATTTTGATTCATATACCATTATGGCTCGTATTTTTCTGGTCAGAATTTAAATAATACTGGTCAGAATTTTTATTAAATGGTCAGAATATATCGGTCAGAATAAATAGTCATAATTTAAATGAAATTAAAAAAAAAACCTAACCTAGCCTAACTTAACCTGCTAACCAAAATTGTTATTAAATATTCTGACCGCTTAATTTATTTCCTAACATTATTCTGACAATGCTTTAATAATTATAAAACAAGCAATTCAGAATGAACCTCATTAAAAAAAAAAAAAAAGATCATTAAGAATTTATTTTTATATTTAATCTTTTTTAACTGTTTTTTCATTAATATTAAATTTGAAATTTATAGTTAAATATGGCCATGTTTTGTTTACTTTGGTAACAATTATATGATAAAGGATATAGTTATTTACTAGAAAGATATTAAAATATAAATATACATTATTAAAAATTACGCTATCCTTAAAATATGTGAAGAATTTGGTAATCAATCAATCATTTTAGAAATAACTTCGGATGTATTTTTTATGATAACTAAAAAACTATTATTATTATGTTGCCATAAAAATATGAAGGCAAGCGTAAAACATGTTAAAATACGGGCAAATGAATATTCCAATTTAAAAATTCGTTCATAAAAATGTCAGAAAATAATTTATTACACTTTTTTAAAAATCTGCACACTTCCGAATATTATGACGTTATTACATAAATACTATAAAAAGGTTTGTGTACAAAAAAATAATGGGTTTTTAAATATACAAGGCGTGCCCGAAAAGTGGAATCGATCGCAGAAAGGATATTCCTTTTTAACAGGTACACAAAGGTGTATAAGATTAATGAATACAAATTCGTCTCACCGCTGGGTCCAGTTCGTATTCATCGCCCAAAACGATATCTCCTTCAAAGTATTCTCCCTCCTCGCCATCCATATCGTCTCCCTCTTCCTCGCCCGACCCATGATCAAGTGCATCTTTATTAGGCTCATCAATCATTAATTTATCCTCCGTTTCATAATGGGATGAATAACGTTCGCCGATACACTTATCATCACAATATTTTACAAAATTGGAGCCATTGTCCACACTGCCCGGGTCCACGGGCCTCGAAGTACACAACACAAAAAAACCGATAGCCAAAAAACAACACGAGTAAAACAACATTCCAGTCTTTTTGTAAAACATTTTGTTAATATATATTTTTCTATTAGACACTTTAGAATGATTCGAACGGTGTCCGTTTCATGTTTTTGTGAGTTAATCCTGTTTCGGCGTGTCGCCCGGGGAGGAGACGATCGAGGGCTCGAGATAAGGATGGAGAAGAGTCCTCGGCGTTAAGTGGTCGGTACATGAACATTGACTGGCGACATGAGCGTCGTCTGAGTTATCTGCTCTTCATTCCGAGTGGTAGGTGAGGCGGCGAAGAGAGCACAAAAACTCAAATGGGGTCAATACAACATTACGGACGACCAAACTCTTCGCGTCAAATCCTGTTTTTCATTAATATTTTTAAATGACGCGCCGTCTGAGAAAAAACCCGTCCGACTGCTTATCAGGTATATGCATAAATTTGTATAAATTAATATAAAACAACAAAAAAAAAAACACTACTCTCTTGTCAACAAATATAAAAATGTGTCTGATGACAGGTTTTATTGCACTATAATTGACAGTTGCCAAAATCATCAATGATATATATTAATTTCTATTATTTTTTACCGATCTAGCGATCGAGAAACGTTTTCAATGTATTTGTCTACATTATTTTTTTAAATTTATTTACAGAATCTAAATACAACAAAAACTGTTTTTTTGATGTTTGATCGAAGTCTTGCTATACTGTTCAAATTTAGCACACTAATGATACATAATATTATGGCGATGTAAAGTTCTCTCAACTCCTTCTTTACACTGTATTGTAATAACACGATCTACTAAAATGATCGAATAATATATTATTACACGAATTATTGGTTTTTACACGATTCCCAGTAGCAAAACCTACAATTACTGGATAGCGGATTTCTTAATAACAATAAATTCAAAAACATATGACAGTAATAACAAACAAAACGCTTCATTTGATCCCAACACATTAGACGTGTCAGAATTTCTATCGATTAAACTGATTCATGTCCAGTCCCTCATAAAAGTATACATACATACAATAAATCAAGCAGTGATAAATAGTATATTTTTTTCTTTTTTTTTATACATATTATGATTTTTTTTTTTGTAATTGGCATTCACTATAAGTTTTTTATACAATTTTCTATACCACACTATTGTTTTTTTTCAAATAACACGATTTTTACTATTCAGGTTACCAATCTTCAATTTTACACGGTTTTCTGTGCAAAGTATTTACCGTTTAAAAAAGAGTTAAATGTATTCGATTTTAAAATTATTAAAATTCTTCATTGTTTTAAGGAAGTCAAATATAAAAATTATATCGTTTCATTTTATTATTATTTACAATGAAACTTTAATCTACGGTTTAGGATAAATGATAATTCCACGTTCTGTCATTTTTATACAACCAATATTAAAAACGGACCGTTGCAAGTGTGAAAAGTTTACTAGTTGTCTTTTCACAACATTCTTCTTCTATCTATGTACTCCCTGATAGAATAGGGTTTAGCCACTAAAACCACCAGTACGTAACACGTAAAAAAAAGTCCGAATACCGCACATTAAAAGTGAATATTCATGCAAGATAATATAAGAATAATTAATAGCTAGAGCCACAAATAGACATCCTATTATCGTTGTCTTTGAAACTGGCAATATCTCAATTAGGAAACGTGAGATTACTTGTGTGGTCATATCGTAGATATTTTAATTACTTAATATGAAAGTGCCTACTTTTATTTCTTATCGTGCTGAAATTCCAACATGCTTTGCGTTATCAGACAAATGAGTTGCCAATACCTGTATCAGTCTAATTTGAGAGAAAGTATTTTAATGTATGGGTGATGTTCATATATGCCAGCATATATGAACATCTACAGTACATAATATATGCAATGAATCTAGTTTATGGGGTTTCATCAGTCAATCACTGAGTGTCAAGCGACACACATAATTGTTATATCAGGTGTTTTGAACGGCTCGCAATGAAAATCTTTATTTATTTTCACAATTGCACACAACACATTTAATTATAACGTACTGTGAAATTATTCTACAGATTCAAGGGAATTTCTCACATTCTAGCAAAGATTTTTCTGTACACTCTATGAATTACTACAGTACTAAATATAGGTAGTGTACCAATGATCAAGTACATTTATTAGGTATAATTTAACAGCAAATAAATAAGGAGTGTGGAACAAACCAAGGATTTTCAGCGTCCTTTTTTAAAAAAATATTTGGTTGCGTAAGTAAAATCTTTTCAAAAAGGTGCTCCACGTGTTACATCTGGTGAAATAATTAATATTGAAAACAATTTTCAGCATTTGGGTTCAGCAGGTTTAGTTATCTAGTGTAAAGAAAAAAATATTTTGTTATACATATATTGTTTTTTTAATGTGATTATTGATGATATTTTTATTTTTTAAATAAGTTTATTGTTATTCGAGTATGCAAATCGATCGAAGGTTTTTATTTCAGTTTATAATATTATAAACATAATAATTTTATTTTTGTATGTTATAAATGATAAATCGAACATATTTTTAAAAATAATGGTTGGTTTCACAAGTATTGAAATGCAAACATAATGAAATTATATTCGTAAAATTTGATTAGCCTATAGCTTATGACTATATCCATTCTGAAAAATTGACAAACACTTAAAATCGAGTGAAAGCATATTATGAACCGAAAAACACCGTTGATAGACTACGTATATTTTTATGAAACAGAAAGTATTTTAGAAAACTTCAATAGGATGGACAAATATGTAAACTTTGGATACAATTTAAAAACAAAATAGAGAAAACACAGATATTCAAAATTTTGTCGAACAAATAAATAAAATTCATACCAGCGGTAACGTGCCAAATAACGTCCGCAATTAACACTATGAGCAGCCCTGCATAAAGAGGTATGGTTGCTGGCATGCTAACAGATTGTTAATTTCTATGTTTACTCTGCTTAGTTTCACTTCTATGTATGTTAAAAAGCGTATGAACCGTCCGTGAACAATACGAAATTCATTCGCAAATATTTACTAAGTGAGATTCTTAACTATTGTACACAGTTTTGAACGTAGGTGAAATATTTCTTATCTGTGCTGCCATTTAAAATTATCAACGGACTAATGAAATATAAATATTATAAAATATAAAAAGGCTTTTAGGCAATGATTTACTGAGGCATAAAAAATACGAGCGTTTAAAAACAATATTGATCCATTCTAAAAAGTACATCCGAATACACGTTGTACCTACATATGTCAAGATTGCCTTTAGTTTAAAATTATTTCTTTACGTAGCTAAAACGATTAAGCGAAAAACATAGACCGAAATCAATAAAAAACTAGCTATGCAGATAATTGAATTTTAAGAACTTTGCAAGGTCAAAATTAGGAATTGCAATACAGTACATTAATACTAATATTTCAGTATTTCTTAGTAAATACCACTATTAAAAAACAAAATTAAATATTGCCAATTAGGATTGCAATACTTTGCGAGTAAAAAAAATCATTACAAAATATACCAATATCATAAATGGGCGTTTTTCATAAAAATCTTACAGCTTCTTAAAATAATTAAACACCACTTAAGGACTCGAAAATTTCAGAACCTGACTTTTTTTTGTAAGTTTTAGCAGATTTTAAATATTTAAATTCAATGTGCACAAATTTATGAAAAATGTGATCGATGGCTTATTTACATTCAAAATTAGATTTTGGTTAATTTTCAATACCTGTATTTAAAAAACATTATGCATACCGGGATCCTGGTTTCGGTTATACCAATATTGAAATCCCTAGACAGAATAAACATTGTACATATGTCAAGATATGCTTGAATATTATATATTCATTTTCTGTTTATGGGATTTTTTTTGGAGTGTATGTGAAAGATTTTAAGGTGTGTTTCGTATAGTACTATCAAAAACTATATCGGGTATTGATAAAAGTATCTTAGTTTGAAGTCATGATAGAAATTGTCTTTAGATCCAAGTAAAAAAAATCACTGAATACCCACTCTTCCCCACCTTTGAGAGGAACACGAAAAATATGTTGTCATAATCCGTAAACAATCGAGATATTATTTAATAGTTTTTCTATTGAAGTATCGATGATGAGGAATAAGGAAACCAATCATTCAAGAAAACAAGTTGCCTAAACATTTTTTTAAATATATATTATTTTAAATCAGTGATGAATTTGTACCTGTGATTCTTACATGCAAACTTGCTCTTATGATGTGCTACTGAGCGACAGCGGTGGATAATTTGATTTTACAGTAAAAGTTGACAACTGTTTACTTATTTGAGTAGATATTTGATCAATATTTATTATTGCGTTGTGAAAAGAGTGAAAATATTTGTCGAATTATACTTCCTTTCTATTAAGTTAGCTTCAAAATATGTGGGGTCATTGGATTATTAAATATTTATAAAAATATCCATTAACATCAAAATATTCATTTTCTTATTAAGGAAAACAGACAGCGATAAAATTGTCTACATGCCAACCATTTATCAAGTTAATGGCTAGTATCAGCACTATAGTAGAAGACATATTTTTTAAGGAATTAGCATGAAGAGGTCGTGTAACATCGCGTTAAATACAAAGTCACTACACGGTTACACATGACAGTCAAATTGGGACAGTAAATTGAGACATATATATTATATATTACTTCTTGTTCTTTTTTTCCACATTCGATATTTATGAGAAGAATTTAACCGCCATGCAGCACCTCCATGTTTCCATGTCTCCCGCCAATTAATTTGCTTTCTTCCGTGACATGCCAGAATCCTTCAGTTCCGCCGAATACATATTACCCAACGTTCGTCGTCGATGCCAGAATTCCACTGGTCGGAAGAAGTGGCAGGCAGGATAAAGGCTCTCCCAAAGCATCCTGAGAACGAGACACAGCCAGTTCTAAAATCTTTTCATGCTCACTCAAATGACAGAGCGCTGTCTTGTACGTTCTCTTTATCCGAGTTCCTCACGAAATCAAACATTCTAAATCCCCATCATTTGACGCAAGTATCTTTTCTCGAAGCTCAATATACGGGTTTTCCTCGTCTTCGTCAGAATCTTCGTCAGATACCATGAATTATTACGAGCACAATCAGTCTAAATATTATAGATTGAAAATCCAAAAAAAAATATTGTCCATCTACCTAACAATCCCGAGCTCAACATAATAAATAGATACATACAGGTAATACAAGAATTGAATAAATGAATAAATTCATTAAATAATTTATGATCGATTTTTTTATTCTAATAAAGCAATTATTTTCGTTTTAACAATTCTTTTTTCTTCTTTGACTATATTCTTCCATATGTAGAGCATATGGTCGCCTCGCGTCACCTCCATGTTTCCCTGTCTCCCGCCAATTGCTTTGCTTCCTCCCATGACATGTCAGCATCCCTCAGTTCCGCTGAGTACATTCTATAGATAGTAACCAACGAATGTCCGGGGCGCCGAAATACCATCGGTCGAAAGAAGAGGCAGGCAGGATTGAGGCTTTCCAGAGGCATCCGCAGCACATGACCACTCACATACTGATGGGAATATGAGAAATTTTAAGCAGATCAATCAATATGTGTAATACTTTTTTACAACAGTGCTTAGTAATAATGTTAAGCTTTATTTTTTAAACAGTGTCTGCAGCTTTTATTGAGCTTATTGTATTAGGGTTGTTGTAACATACGGTATCTGACGAGAACAAGTTGCTAGTTCGTCCTTCAACCTCTCCTTTTAAATGATGTCGCGTTTATTATCTGTCACGGTATTGGTATAATTTGGACCGTCATTATAATTTAATATATTTAATATCTTGCAGAAATTGATATTTTGAGCTTTTTTTAATACCACGTAATTGTAAAAAGTCGTTCATCTTACCATTCTAAAACTTGAGAAAAATCAATAACGCTACAGCGAGAATAAGTTTATACGATTTTAAACGTTTTGTTATAGATTTAGTTAAAACGCTCGGTAGACTAACATGCACATCTTTAATCTGTGTTTTAAACATGTCTTTAAACAACGTTTTTCCTGAAAATTCACCCATAAAAACTACTTTTTATCGTTAATTTTATTTGCAAAACAAACAAGTCACTGAATCCTTGAACGCAAGTTAGTTGATGGTTGTAATCCACGGGAAAACACCGGCTTGACAATGTTTTGGATTCAGTAAGCGTATATCTAATTTAATCTGGAAAATCTAAACCGGATACGTCGCGTGGCTGAAGAACTTCAACCCCGATTTATGCCCTCCTACATTCTTCGAGCGTCACTTCCGCTTTTCGTCCAAGGGGCTGATAACATCTTCATGCGATTAAAAAAATGCTATTTTTCACGACACGAAAGCGGGAAAATTAGAGCGAATAAGATATGGATTCGAATCAGGATATTTGATTGTTGTAAAGCTACCATTTCTCCGGGTTAACGCTCTTTGTTGTCCGTCCGCTTAAGGTTTAACATGTGTAAAGAAAAAAAAAACACTGTATTTGTATTTAAAGACATCATCTCGTAAGCAAATTAGTTTAGCAACTGAGTAGCAACTAGCCAGCGGTGGATTAAGCACTTTGGAGGCCCCAGGCGCAATAAATATTGGAGGCCCTGCTTTTCGAAAAACATAAAAGTGCTACAAACCTCTTCGTAGAATAATAATGATTATTGAAAACTAAAATTAAAATGTAAGGTTTCATATAATCTAAGCTATCTTTGAGGTCCCCAAGATTTGGAGGCCCTAAGCGTGCGCCTCTTGCGCTTATGGGATAATCCGCCACTGCAACTTGCTATCGTAAAATGAACTATTTTGTTCATTAGTAGTTCATGTACTCGATTCTAATAAGCATAGAATTGTTTAGTCGGTTACCTACTTTACAAAATCATGAAAAGTGTTCAACTGATATCATAAGCTTTCCGTTTCATGATGTATGTATTATATTAAAATTTGACTTTGCCTCGAGAATGTGCCGATAAGACTTAACCCAATTTAGTTTGCGGTTCTTATTTTCTTTCGTGACGTGAATTTTTATTTAAAAATTATAATATTTAATTATTAAAATATGTAAGATAAGCTCTCATTTAGTAAAAATATAAACTACTAACTTGTTATCGTCGTAATATATTAGAGTATAGCTACATTACACTACGTTACATATTGAGCAGTAATGATAATAGTTATGCTAATAAGATTTTCTAAGAAGACGCATTTCAGAGATTGCCCTGTCGAGAAATTTTTGTTA
The DNA here is from genome assembly GCA_031772345.1 of Himalopsyche anomala. Classification (NCBI taxonomy): domain Eukaryota; kingdom Metazoa; phylum Arthropoda; class Insecta; order Trichoptera; family Rhyacophilidae; genus Himalopsyche; species Himalopsyche anomala. The sequence continues at coordinate 6,635,059 of CM062828.1, forward strand.
TGATTTTTTTCTCGCTGTAACGTTATTGGAACCAGGAATAGAATTATCGTCAGCTGAATTGTCCTTTTCATTTGACAATAAATAAATAATTTCAATCCATGGGCTTGGAGGGGCTCGCGCGAGCCCCTTGTTAAAGTAAAAAATATTCTCAGATCAACAGTAATTGCTGTAGATGGTTTATATGTAATATGAAACAAAAGATTTAGTTACATTTGGAAATTTCTCGTAAAATACATTTATTTCTGGTGCATACTAAAAGATATCATGAGTGTTTTTAATTTATTTAGCAGTATATTTTTACATAATAAAAGCATACAAAGTAACATTCGATTGATTTCATAAATATTGCGAATCATACAATGAGTGATAAAAAATATAGCCCCGCAGATATCTCTCAGGTTAAACGAGCCCCTTGTTAACATTTTGGCAGCCCACCGCTGATTCCATGTCAGTTCAGTTCAGGTCACCAGAATTTTCAAATGTGTGAGGCGCATTGAGAATTCGCAAAAATGACTTTTGAAAGGGTTTTATTTTTCGTAAGTTTTAAATATTTTTTACAATAAAACTTAAAACCATGCGACGTGCATAATATTGAATTTCCTTAGATATATATTATGTTTATGAGCACATTAATGCTTGAACGTCATAAAATTTATTTTATTGAAGATGCAGTGAAAATAACATCGCGTGAAATATGTCAATACAGATCAGGATTATTATCATATTATTTATGATTTAACCTTAAAAAAAACAAGTATTTCAATTTAAAATAAAATCAATAGTTTTGTATAATTATTTATATACACGGTGAATCCCCGATTTTTTTTTTTTAATATTTCATCTTGTATATAATCAATGTTTTTTTTTAATCCATGTCAGCTCTTTATGCGGAGCATATGACCTCCTAGTCGAGGTATGTTAGTAGAATTTTCTCTACGAGAACTGCTTGTTACTCGGTTGCTCAACTTATCTTTTTTTCAAAGAGAGTGTAGATAGGATAGAAATGATAGGGCTAAGATAAGACTAGTAGCTAGCTATTTGCTCTCCTTAAATAACGGTGCCATTTGCCCTCATTATTTTAGAATTGGTACAAACATTACAAACATCCGCACCTTCGAACATAATTCGATTGATCGATTGAAAAAATATTGTTTGTACTGGGACTTGAATTGTGAGATCACGGAAGGCAACGATTTTTAATACCACTGCACTGACCCGACTGCAACTACTGATTAGTAAACATAAAAGGGGCTATTACAATTTACAACTATTAAAATGAAACGGTAGCGTTAAATAGGGGTTTTATTTTATTTACATATTAGGTTAAAATACCAGGCAATTAATCAATAATATTAAATAAGTATAATTTGTATATTATTTTTAATTTCATCATTTTTAGTTTCGAATTTCTATTATATTTAGATCTTTGTATGCTATATGGGCGATAACTAACGTATTTTTAAATGCTGAAAATGTAGACGAAATTAGACACATACTTATATATACGTTGTTTAAAATAATCCAAATGATCACAACTTAATATCAAGGCATTTTCATGCCATATGAAATGTTAATATCTTTTAATTATTAATTTAATTTGTACATTTAGCCCGAAATATGTTTCACTACGCTCTCATGGGTGATAGCGAACCTGCGTGCGGCACTGTTGTTACATCATAAACTTCCCGATTAGCATACGATGCCTCAAGTTTTATACTTATAGTTAAATCAATCTTCAGCTATAGGCTTATCTGAGATGGTTTGAAATAATGTATACATTAATGCATTATGTCAGTATCGCGAAGAATGCCTGTTCAAACATTATCAATAAATGCTTGAGCAATAGACAATAGAGTTTTGAAACATCCATTGATTATACTGATTGTTTTTTTTTGTCATTTCCACTCTTTTGATATCATGTTTATTTTATTACATTTGCAGTGCCTTATTAATTACAATGTTATAATTTATTCTGTTGAGGAATCTCATCGGCATTATTATGTACTAAGGCTTGTCCGTTTTCAAAAACCGGGGTTTCAGTTAAATTTGTGACATTCTAAAACCGGTTTTTAACTTCTTAACCGGCTGTGCCGAATTTTCCATAAACGAGTCTATAAACAAAATGACAGAAAATTTGGATTCTTTTTTTGACGGCTTAAAGACCGTATGCCTCACATCATTATTCAGCGAAAGGGTATTTTCGATATCATGAAATTTTGTTACAAAACGATCAGTGGACGCTTTGTGTTTTGTTAAATCATATTTTCTGAGGAGTAACACCAAATAATTTATTGTTGTGTATTATTATGTATATATAAAAAAAACATAAAAAAATTAACATTTTCTCGCTATTTTGATTGAATTATACATTTTATGTAAACCTTCGATAACCGGATAAAACCGGTTTTTTCAAAAGTCGGTTTTTGTATAAGCCCTGTTATGTACCGTACTCGAATATGAAAAGTTGACGTCGTTCTTGAATGACGTCTCATAATGTTGGCTATTTTTGACCTTCGCTTCCACAACATCGACACCGTTGGCTTCGGTTACAGTGCTCACAGGCTCAAATCCCTACAGCTTAATTTTCAATTGATTTCGGCTTAAAGGCATGAATATTATAAATGAATAGTCCTAATCCTATCCAAAAAACAGGCTCAGCTAGAGCGATTAGCTAATAATTAGGGTTAAAAATAAATGCGTTTGTGGATTGGATTTTCACTGGTATTAGTGAACTTGATTTTTGATTTTGTTGAAAATATAACAAAATACATATTTAATATATTTTAAATTTGTTATCACAACCAACCGTGCATATTATATGTTATTTTAATTAAAAAATAAAATATTGTAGCCAAACAGAGTTCTATGTAGCCACACTATAAGTGAAAATGATCTAACCGAAAGTTCATTTAATTCTAAGCCTAATAATTATTACTGCCCGAGCTCTTTCCTTCTATCTCTATTCTTTTCGAAATATAGAGGTTGAGAAACTGAGTAACAATACGTTTTCGTAGAAAAATCTGTTCGGGTGAAAGCTCCATAAGGTGTATATATACTCCGCATTGGAAGCAGACATGGTCAGTGGCGGATTACCCCATAAGCGCAAGAGGCGCGCGCTTGGGGCCTCCAAATCTTAGGGGCCTCAAAAATAGCATAAATTATATAAACCCTTATATTTTAATTTCAGTTTTCAATATTCATTATTACAGTTTTGCAACACTTTTATGTTATTCAAAAAACAGGACCTACAAAATTTATTGCGCCTGGGGCCTCCAAATTGTTTAATCCGCCACTGGACATGGTGAAAAAAAATGTTAGTATTGGAAGTTTTTTATATTTTTTATGTATGTACAATTTTATTTTTATAGAGTTTTCTTGCAAAGTGACCAGTGCAAAAAGAGAAACTGGTTTTTTTATGTTGATTGAAATTGATTTGAATGCTACCATAGTTTAAAACGCTCATACCATATAAAGTTATGAGGAAGACATAAAATGCACGTTGCATAAAAGTATGATTTTTTTTATATGCGCAGCATTTACTACCACCATCTTTTACATAATATTACATTAAATATATAATATTTTCAGCTGCATTTGAAATATAAATATATTAATAACAAAACTATTAAATTATTTATTTCATATTTCGCAAAGTATTAATCATCAATTAGTCGATGGACTTTATATAGCTTTTTTATGGCAAAATAAAAAAATACAGCTAATATATTTCCGTTTTCTCTAGAGATCAGAGCTTTAATTGGGCCTCAAAAACGTAATCCCGATTTCCATGCCGTTTCGATCATGTGCAATAAAAATGAGTTTTTAACAGCTCTCACGATTTTGTATCTATCTATACTCAAATAAAGAAAACGTTGCTTTTTACTATCGTACTATGTACAATGTTTGTGTTTTTATTTTATTTTGGTAGAATAGAACAATTTTATAATTTCACGACGCATTGTAAAGTTTTACGAAGTGTTAAATGCTTTGACATGAAATAATCACTCTTATCTCACGTTTAGTATAACAAATGTTTGTTTCTTAAAAAGACCTTAAGGGTTTTTTTTACTGTTAAATTTATTTTATGGATCATTTTAAATGTTACGACAAAAAAATAGTAAATTTAAAAAACGAAATCAATATTGAAATTAAACAATCTTAGACATAATCCAAATGAGGGTTATAACGTTTATACATGATAAAAATATATATATATTCAACTATAGTATCTTCATTTTTCATATTTACGACGTAGTCGGCAGTAACAGACATTAATAATTACATATTTTGGGTTACTAAGTGATATGTAATAAATATTTTGTAAAATGTGGTCGTTTTATAAAATCAAACCCCCACTTTTTAGTGTTTATGTGATGATTTGTTTCCATTTACGTTTATCTTCTGCAGATATCTGCAGTATTATAATCTATCCTTTAATCAGAGCTCAACAACTGCTGTGCCACGGTGCAATGCTTATTTGCAATATTGTGTATAAATGCTTATTCTATATATATTTTGAAAATTTATAAGTGGCGCGAAAATCTGGGAAAACTTTGGTACACCGCGGGAAAGAAAAGGTTATGCAGCACTGCTTTGAGTGATGCGTAAAGTTGTTAACTTTTAATTTTTCCCAGCATCATGTTCTTAATTTTTATATCTGCTCTAAGAGTATTAAAAAAGTTTCGTAGTAAAAAAAATGCAGTCAAGTATTTTATAGATAGAAATTTGTAATTCTAACTGCCGATGTGATTTACTATCGGTTTTATAAGTGTTGGAGTATTGCTTTGTTGAGTTTTATTTATAAATAATTGTCAAACAACAAATTGTTATTTCTTTAGAAGTGATGTCAAAAACCTTTTGAAATGTTTGCAGCCGCCCAAAAGAAAACATCAATATTATGATAGAGTTCGAAGGTCAATGGTTATCATTGCATTACTGCAGTGTCTCTCAAGTATTATGTAATTAATAAATAAAAACAAAGGGGCTAAATAAGTATATTATTTATAATAATAAAAAATGCTTAACAAAAATAACACCACAAAAGTTTAAGTTAATTTTGAATCCATTACTGGGATTCGTTCGATGAATTAAGTTTAGAAAAAATGATGTTATTGTTATTCAAAAATATTTTGTAAAGCGCCAGATCTAAATCATTAGAGATACGGCAAGACGAATTCTAAAAATATCATTAAAAATCAATTTAAAGAAAATATGAATCACAAAAACCCATGCCTCAGACCTAAAACGTCTAATTAAATAATATAACATATATTTGCAAGGATATTTAGAAGTCACTCGAGATTACAGGATGCATGTTAGTTTTTCACGTGTAAAACATTTTCAACAAATAAGAATATATCCCTGTATTTTGTCAATATTTAATTCATTTTAAATTGATCTCTCTTTTTTGCAGTGACGTTTGGACATTTCATTCCTGTTGTATGACGTAATAAAAATAATATATGTAGCTCGAAGAGTACTGAACCTAAATACCAAAAGATCTTATCAAAGCAGGAATCTTAATCCCCTATCAAATTTCAGGGGCTTAGTATCACTGGAACCTGAAAATAATATACGTTTTTTAAGCTCGGTTTTGGCAATGCCATAATCATATTTATAAATGTCACAAAGCTATATTTCGTATATATATATATACAACTGTTTACAAGAAGTGGTTGGGTATATCTTCAAATGAAATAAATTATAATGTGTACAAAGCTAAATCACTTCATGGACCATTTTTTATCCATGTCTGCTTCCAATGTGGAGCATAAGGCCACCTAATGAAAGTATCTCAACAGATGTTTTTCTACGAGAACTGTTTGTTACTCAGTCGCTCAACCTCTCTTTTTTTTCAAATAGAGTAGTAGGGTAGTTAGAAGGACATGACAAGAACAGGACTAGCGGTTAACTAATCGCTCTTGCAACGCCCAGTTATTGAAGGGTCGGAGGAGAGGGAAGGAATTTTAGACATCACAAACACTGTTGAAAAAATGCTGTTCGTACTGGGTCTTGAACCCGTGAGATCCGGCACGGAAACCAACAACGCTAACCGCTGCGCCATAGGAGCCGACTAGTGAACATAAAACGATGTTTTTGTAGATAGATCCTGTGATACTATTCCCTTGATTTTTTTACAATATGTAGTATGAGTTATTCTAACTTATTATCCAACGGATTCTAGAGGACAGCAGATGCGTATGGAAGAAGAGGTTTGATATTAGAAGAAGAAGGATATGTAATGTAATCTCATTTTTTTTTTACCGTAAATAAATTCTCAGACCACCGTTTGAAACGCGCTGAATTTATCCGATGATTTCGTATATAAAATAATTTCACCGGTAATTTGTAATACATCGGGCGGGTAGAGATGCGCGCGCAAGTGACAATGAACTTGCGCTGCGTTCAGTGTTATTCGTTGCGCAAACCTAAGCGGCTCGGCGAGGCTCTTGCGCGACACTCCGCTGAGCCTTTTACAGTGGCGTAGAATTAATTGAACCAATATGTCAAGAAAAAAATTAATACGATGAAATATAAGCAACCAGTGATGATTTGTGCCAATTCATTTTCAAGATATAATTTCAATGAATCTTCGGCTTGTAATAATTTTTTTTTCGGGACAATTTTTTTTGTTAGATGATATTTTTTTTATGATCTTATTTATTGAAGATAGCGTTCATTATTGTAATACAATTGCTTGTTTAAATTGAATATTATTTAATTTATAATACAGTAATATAATATTATTTTCACTCGCAGGATAAATTGAGATCTGTATAACAATTTTAGTATACGTCGGTTAAATGATTGTTATATGATTGGTACATAGTCTATCTCTTAGAGACGAAACGAAAAACTTTTTGACGATTTCAGAATAATTAATGTCTCTTTTTATAAAGAAAAAATAAATAATCAAGATGTCTGTATCACGGTCAGCCAAAGACCAGAATTGTTCGAGTGCCAATTAAAAAGTAAGTATTATTGAAAATGATGTTGATTTTTTTAAAAATCCAAATAAGGAGTATATGGCCTCCAAATGAAGGTACCTCAATATTTTTTCTGCGAGAACTGTTTATCACTAAGATGCTCAATCTTTCTTTTTCGAAGAGAGGAGAAGAAGAGAAGGATAGGGCTAGTGGTTAAATAATCGCCTTCGATACTGCTCGTTTTTTTTAAGATTAGAAGGGATGGCAGAAATTATTAGATATTACAAACATCCATGCCTTTGATTGAAAAATGCTGTTTGACAACGCCAACGACAATTTCCATTACGCTAAAGACCCCACAGGATGTCACTTATGTAGAAAATAATTAAAGTTAATTACATATTTATCTTATTGAAAATTTTATGGTTACCTTCTAATTATTTATTAAGCCCATAAAATTTCGACATATATACATACATTTCATTTGGTAAAATTGCTCATATTAGTAACACGCAGATTGAACATTTTCCACTTAGGAAATGACTTAAGAAACATTTTTAATATTAATTTAATGATGATCTTATGTAGTATCTTGTGATTTATAATATTTCAGAAAAATGATCACATAGAATGCCGACGAAGAGTGAATGGGTAAAACACGAATCTAGTTGTATTTATTATTAAAATATATATCCAAATAGTAAAAATTACTCTACGCCTCTGACCGGACCTGTCGATATAAAAATGCATCACGTATATATTCACATCAATGGAGGACCACGTAACGAATAAATTATAGGAACACATGTTCAGGGTTCATCTTCGACACATTTCGGAATACCAGAAAGCAACATGACTACACAGAAACAGCATTTTTTTTTCATTGGATCAATAGAATCTTCTTAGCACTCCAATCGAATTTACAGGGAACTTAAATACTTTCTCTGAATAAATTTAACGATTACAAAACAGATTAAACCATAATGTATGCCTATAATCCGAAGTTATTGAATAGCAACGTCATTTATGTTGAAATACTTGTATGTTCAGCAGGAATTAGTTTCCAATTATTTGGCTTGAGTAAGTTTAGTTGTTATATTATAGATTTCAAACAAGTATACAAATAATTGAAGAGTGATTGATTTTTGTATTGATAATCCACTTAAAAAAATTAGTCACCGATTACATCGAGTGATCAATTACCTTTCAAGTTGAATAATACATATTATAGACTCACGAATAATCATTTCCTAGCCAGTAGAAATAAAGCACAGACTCCCCTGTCTCATCCAATACCACTGGTCTTACACAATTCGTTCACCCATTTTGTAGACGCATTTTTTTTATTGATAAAATATGTTGCCTTATATCATTTTATAGACTCTTTTTAGTTTTAATCAGTAAGCCACAGTCAATATGAATGTATAATGTTATTTCAAAGTGCACGACTATGAAAAACTATACGCAAGTTTCGAAAAGTATTTTAATTAATTCACTTTTCACAAGAAATAATAATAAAATACTGGCGGGAAAGACCCAAACCATCGCTTTAATAACGTTTTATGTAATATGTGATCAGCCGTGGGTTTTCAATACGTTAGAAAGAGGCTCGTTTAATCTCAGAGCTATTAGTGGTGTTCCAGGAAAAGGCTATTTTGAAAATATTTTTTCAATTGATCAATTTTAAATTTCAATCTTTCAAATTACGTACATTCACACAAATTTTGTCACTAACGACCCGGGTTTCGCCTTTCGGCATTTTCAGGCGTTCAAGTCCACGGATTAACTTGAACTGACGCTTAGTAAATGAATGTTTCGTGTTTATATAAGAAATAAATGTATCATTGAGTTTAAAGCTATTGCTGGCGAAAAGGATTAGCCCATAATAATATTCATGAGTGACGAAAAAGTCATTTAGAAATCGATTTGTATTCCCTGTATTATTGTTATAAAAAAAAAAATTAAAAATATCTGAAAGTTTTTAAATATGAAATCAAGATTGGAAATGTCTTAGTACAAACTTATGAAATAGTACAAACTTATTTGGCAAAATAAACTGATTGTGGATGAAATATTATGTACTTGTCAACCCACTGACTCCACTAAAGCTATAAATTTCTATATTGAAAATTAGTTTACTTTAAATTAATAAATAAGTGACAAATTGATAAATGTTTTTGAAAAAAAATAAAAAAATAGTATCTACCCCATTTGATGTCATATTTGCTTCCGTAAAAAGTTAAACTAGGCTGCAGGTATATTCAGTAGCGGATTAACCTATACGCGAATGATGCGCGCGCTTGGGGGCACTAAATCTTAGGGGCCTCAAAAATGGCTTATATTATATAACCCATATATTTTTTGTTCAGATTTTTGTATATTTTAATTAATTTACATGGAAGTTTCTGGTGTTTTTATGTTATCCGAAAAAAGGGTATCCAAATTTTATTGCGCCTGGGGCCACCCATGTGCTTAATCCGCCACTGGGTATATTTATAACTTATAAGAAAGACAAGGGAATGCTGTATTAGTTATAAAGCAGGATAATTATTATAATATTCCTGGATAATGAGTTATTTTACATAGGCCGAGGCAATTTCTGTAAGAATTACAAAATATATGTACGTTGAAAAACATTGTTCCTCTGGCATCCAGTAAATGTGTAAGAAATAATGAGTACGTGTTCGATATGCGGGATACAATAATAATATAACTTTCCATAGCAGGTTAATAGTGGACATGGCTTATTTTGTGATGAGATCGAAAGAGGGGTCACTGCGCGGGTCACATAATACGATGATCTTGCCAAAGGGAGTCTATTGTAATACCTTTGTGCCATAGCGGCTATCTTAATTAATCTGAAATGATGAGACGTTCTCCTCCTATATTATGCAAGCCTGATACTTTTGCAGATAAGAATATTAGAATAGTTTCTTCACGAGTCCGCCATTTTGATTGACGATTTTTTTTCACCAGACAAGTACGTTTCATTCCAAACAAAGATTTAAAGTAACGTTCACTGTCAATACTTGGTGGAAAGGCATTATATTAATAAAATCACAATATTCTTTTGTACTTTATTTCCACTTTATTTAAAAAGGTCAAGACCGGTTTCGCTCATGGCGAGCATTGTCAACTGACAATTCGTCATAGTGACAGTGCTCGTCATGGGCGACACCGTTCCTGTCATTTTTAAATAAAGTACAAAACAATATTGTGTTTTTATTATTAAATTAAGTATCCTTAATTAAATACATAGTATGTAATTTTTCCTACAAGATAAGGTTAAACTTTTCCATTGAAAAATAACAAATAAAGTGCATTTTATATTAATTATTATGTGGTTATTGCTGTACCCACAATTTCATATTTAACCTATTAATAAATAGGCATTTAAAGGATTATCATATATAATCAAAATTACTAAATTATGGTATTATTTAAACATTTATTTTTTTATATATTATATCCATGTCCGCTCCCAATATGTAGCGTATGTCCTCTTAATAGAGTTATCTCAACAGATTTTTTCTGGAAGAAATGGTTGTTACTCAGTTGCTCATTCGATTAGGGATAGAAAGAATAGGGTAAGGACAGGACTAGTGGTAAGCTAATCGCTCTCGCTACGACCCGTTATTTTAGGATTGGAAGGGTGAGAGAGACAGGGATTTTACGAACAACACAAGCATCCATGCCTTCAATCAATAAATCGATTGAAAAATGCTGGACCTGGCAAACATTCCTAGTAACCAAAAAAGGAATAAAGTAGATGAGAAAATTTGCTATAGGCAATAAAAAGCTCATTTATTCAGTCACGAATTTAATTGCTTTCAATTAATACTCGCATGTATTTCTTTGTTAATCGACTCACATAAGAAATAAAAGCTTTCGTGATTGCCTGGTATGGAATTGCAGATTTAGACTAAATTTTACGACTCCATTTCTACATTGGAATCATCATCAAACCACGTAAAATATTATTACTAAGAATTTTCCAGTAACAAAAAAGTACCGAAAAAGTGCTTTTTACTTATTACTTAGTAATTTTGCTGTGGTGGTGTTTATGCATGGTCATGAAGTTCGCGCGTTGTTTTATTTATTGCTGAAATATAAAATGGAGAATAATAATATGACACTTTATTATCCTCATAAACCATTTTATAATAAAAATTTACAGAATTTACGACCATGGAAGACATCCAACACACTGTTCACAATTTATATAATATATTTAAGGTCGGTAGTAAATTTATGAACGATTCTTTTGACGTTAAATTATTGTTGTTGTTAACCCTATTACTATATTTTGCTACTATGTTAGTTTCAGTCAGGGCTGTGGAGTCGCGTGAAAAAAAGACGACTCCGACTCCGACTCCATCTTTAAAATAATTAACGACTCCGACTCCGAGGAAATTTTTCAATAATTTTATTTTAACTTATATATACATATGTATACCATAAGATCATCTATAGTCAGCCAAGCATGAAAGGTTAACACTTTTGACTATTTTTTTCAAATACACATCATTAAATATATTTTTCAAAAAAAAATCGAGCCGCTCATTTTTCACGACTCCGACTCCAGCCAAAATACCGCGACTCCGACTCCACTGCCCTGGTTTCAGTAACTGTAATACTTTATATAAGCTATAGATACATCGACAGTCATGTCTTAATTAACGTTTATACTCAGCGGTGGGCTGCCAATATATTAACAAGGGGTTTGCTTAATCTCCAAGCAATTTTCGGTGTTCCGGGGAAGGAGTGAATTTTTTAACACTCCTATGCAATTATATGCAATATCTAAAATAAGCAATCGATTGTTACTTAATACATTTATAATATATAAATGGTTAAAAATGTACTACTGCGTATACTGAAGCGGTCGTAGATAAAATATATGTTAGAAATTGTAGTTATATTCTAATTTGATCCGAGAATATTGTTTTTCTTAAATTAACAAGGGGCTCTCCGGCCTTAGTAAAATTTAACAAGGGGGTCACGCGAGCCCCTCCATGCCGCCCCCTCCAGCCCACCCCAGTTTATACTCCTAAGCTATGTTATATATCGATGGTCTAAAACTGGCATCTTGACAAAAATCAAACAAAAATCACAGAAAACCCTTACAAAACAAATATTTTGGATTGAAAGGATAGTATTATTACAGGCAATTTCAGATTAAATCAGTCAGATTAAAGAAGAATTTCGCATACTTAAATATATCACACAAAACCTGAACTAAAAAGTGACAATATTAGCTGTCAATGCTAAGTCGTAAATGTGTTCATTAAACGAAAAAAAATTGTCTATTCGATTCTTAAGATTAACTTAAATATATTAGTATTATTACAGTTTATTTTCATGACGAAAGCCTAAATTTATATAACAAACTTTCGGTCTTAATGGACACCCACTCACTCACATAACTGTTATTAAATAAAATTGTTTTATTTTGCCGAGGCGTTGGACGAAGATCAAACACCTTTTGGTAAACAAATACATAGCTGATTGAATAATAAATGGTTCATTTTTATTTCTCTGTCACGATGAAAGTACAGAGCCGTAATGCCTTCCTCTGGGAAGACGTAGCGTTATGGAAATCTCCCATTAGAATATGCACGATAAACCAATATTGTGACTGGAAATCTTACATCCTGATACAGGAATCGAATCGTCAAACAGCTTATATGCTAATTCAGCGAAGAAGACACTGATATTCATCCAGCGAGTCAGTCAGCGAGTGAACAATACTAAGGTGTCGGATGGTATTTTCAAATTCAATTTACTTGGTAAGTTACTTACTTACACTCGAGATGAAACGTACAGTAGTATGATGTTTGATTCCATGATACGCAGAGTATGCGAGCTAGGCGTTTCTACACGGTCAACCATAGAAACGTGCTCGCACCAAACATATATTTAAACTTTCAACAATGACAAAATATCTTTGATAGATTCGGCGGTAACTTTTTGGAAGTTAATTTTTAATATATAATTAATTTTTGATTACTTTGTTAATCCACATGGGTTTCTACAGGTGTTTGAAAATTCATGAACGATCTCTAGGCCCTATTTTTATAATACTACAAAAAAGCCTTATATCATTTTCAATATTCAAATCAATTAACTGGAGTAATGTTAAATATGCATTGTTAGAAATAATAACTTAAGGATCGTTTTAATAATAATACTGTTCAAAAATTCTGGTTGGAGTTATACGTTGACCATGAATCAAGTCAATATAAAGAATTAGCATCAATTGCTTTATTAATTTTAACTGTATACTGTGAAAGATCATTCAGTGTAATGCACTTTATAAAAAATAAATATCGAAACCAGCTGACAGATGCAAACTTAGAAGCGGCGATGCGGCTTGCATTGGAAGAGAGAACTGTTGAACAATTTCCATTCGAATTGCTTTTGAATAAATAAATACCAATATATTTAGTTAATGTATTTTATTGAATATAAATTAATCCATTTTTTTAAGTAAATGCAACTGCTATTGTTATCACATTTGGTGCGGCCACGAGACATTTCCATAGGACCGCCGATGCTTATAATGCGGCCACAATGAAATTTCACGTGAGAACCACTGCTCTAGGGTAAATTAACACATGACAATTGTTATAGCTAACCACTAGTTCTGGCCTAAGCATATTCTTATATGTTTAATCTCTTCGAACAAGATATGTAAAATAACTGATAAACAAGCAGTTCTTGTGTTAAATCTTCTGTCAATACAAACTTCTCTTAGAGTCTTTGTACTACAATTTATTTTCGAACATGATTAAAATAGTATTGAAAAAAATCGAAGTAAAAGTTAGCAGTAGAATTCGATATAACTTGACAAATAGTTTATTTAAAGTACTATAGTAATGAAATTAACAAAAAATAAAACTATATGTTATATATATTATAATTGAAATGTTTATTTTGTTAACCTTGTACAATCAGTTAATAAAACGCAAAAGGCAAAGGCCGTGCGAAGCGTTGGTTTTCTTTGATAGTTAGACGTGCTAGCACAGCTAGCTATAGTTTAGCGATACGTCGATGTATAGTAAGTAGCAAATGGCCGTTGTATCTCGAAGGGGTTACGTTTACATGGATAGTTAATTGAATGTGATTGAGGCTGTCCAGATTACAATCGGGCTCGAGGAAGGCCATCACGTGCCGAGCTGGTGCTGGAAATGGCCGCTCCGAACGACCTTTTGATGGATTCTAAAGGAATCGAGCCCTACGCTAATAAAATATACCAGTCAAAGTTGATGCGCATCTTCACTTTAAAATCAATTGAGTATTTTTGCACGTAGGTGATTTAATTCAATTTTATTACTACTCGATTTACACGGCAGATCAAAGTCGCTGAAATTAAGATTGAAATATGTATAGCAGAAAATTGTTCGCATAAAATCGAGGCAGAAGTGTTTTCTGTGTTTTCCTATTGTTTACTTTATCTCGACTGCTGATAGTGGATTCACTTCGACAGTGAAAATCAAAAAGCTTTGATTCGATACAAAATTTGTATTATAATCTGTGTATTATAATCCAATTTCCGCACTTCAAATTTTAGACTAGCGGTAGAAGTCCTGATAATACCTAATATGACAATTTATCGATTTTGATGTAAACCATTTGTTATCTCGTGAATGTCAATAATGTTGATGGAATACTGTTCGAGTTATTATATTCTGAATACAATTGTGTTTTCATTTTATTATCGAGATAGCGAACCAAAAGTATTAAAAAAAATGAAAAAAATGATAACATTAAAATTATAAAAGCTTGTTTTATTCTCTTTTATAATTGAAGAAGTAATTTTAAATTGAAACATATTTGACAAATCAGTAATTATTTACAGTACTGACAACTTGTTTGCTATTCAGAAAGTTATATCTGGATAAATATCATCATTATGTGTACTGTTATTGTTGTTGTTAATGGCTTATAACTAAACATTATTAAACATGAAGTATAAAACATATATCCCAACAATTTTTTTTTATTCCCAAGTTATTCGTTTTATCACATTTTTGTTATTAATTTCCCGAGGAGTATTTCATTAAATATTAGTGGCATGCACTGCAAAGTTATCATTTTTGCTTTTTATTAACATTAGTAAAAACACAATATTCTAAAGTACAAAGAAATATTGTGTTTTTACTAATATAATGCCTTTCCACCAAGTATTGACAGTGAACACCCTAAAAGTGATTTTATTAACATCTTAAAATCGACTCGTAAAGTGATTGTCTGGATACAGTTCCAGTCAAATTGGACGTTTTGATTTTATTTTAAAAAGGGTAAGAAACATTTAAGTTTTTAAATATATCTTCTTAAAATACGACTTGTTAAATTTAACAATAAAACCAGAGTATTCACTGCAGGAGCGATGTATACAAAAAACAGGCACTATAATCTATAAATATGTCTTCTGTATATTATAATATAATAGTTTACTATGATATGTCTATATATTATGTAAAAAGAGAGATGGAGGTAATGGTACCGTAGGAAAAATAATCGTTTCGGGTTAAAACATTATAAATTATTTTATGTAACCTAATACCGAGTATCTATTTGTACATTAGAATACATTTTACCTCAAATGTGTGGGCTATCGTCCATTTGAATAAATTCAATTCAAATGTTGCGTATAAAACCATCTAGGTGAGTTACCGCCATTCGTTGTTGGAAACAAGGTAGAGCGGACAATAAAATTCAGAGTAGTTAAAATTCTAATTTAAATTTCACTCACTTGGAAGACTGTCGATTCAAATTGTTCATTATTGTCAACTTACACTTCTTCATTCTTACTATAGAAATTGTAATGGAAGTGTTTTGTATCTAAATAATATATTATAGTGCCATTTGTAATATTGAGCACATGATATTACCATTATAGTATTATAACAACAAAGAACAATTAAAAATAGCAAGTCAAAGTAGAAAAGACATTACGGCTAAGTCAAGGCTAGATATGCTGAATAGAAAGAGGGCGAAAATGACAGCAATACATTGCAATTTTTGAGGTTATGTTAAATGTCAAATAGTAAAACACAACTGCATGATTGCGCGCGCACAGCAGTGGAGAATGGTTGGAAATACTGTGGCTGTTCACGTGTTTATTTTTAAGTTTCAACAATTTAACAACGATTGTTTAGAATGTAGAAAATAGGCTTATTGACTAGTTTAGTGTTCATTTACTTTCTAATGTTTACTATAAATGGATTAAATGGACATTGACTAGATGCAATCTTTAACTGTTAAAAATATTAAAAAAATGAAATAAATTTATAGCATTGTAGTTAATAGTGGCCAAGGTGTCAAATATTTATAAATATCATATGAAAACTTCAGTAAGAACTTTTGATGGTCCTTAGTCAAATATGAATTTGACTCCGATATTTACCTTATCGGGGCTTGAAGCTTACCCAATCGCTAAGGCAATCTCTCACCATTAGACCACAGAAGTCGACAACATTGTATGGAGACAGAGAAAGTGATTTTAAATTTGAATTTGATTAGTTCATCTGTTAAATAGCGTTAGGTAAATGTTTGATTATAATGTCGACTTATTCGTTTTATCGATTTCTGTTCGAAGGCATGGATGTATGTGATGTTTTGAATACGCCCCTCTCAACCATCCTATTTTAAAAAAACGATGCGTAGAGAAAACGATAAGCTTAACACTAGTCCTTCTATCACTGCTATCTTTGAGTAATTGTGCAACTGAGTAAAAAGTAATTTCGTAGAAACTCTTTTGTTGAGATAAACTTCTTTAGGAGTCCATTTACACATGGCTTAAAATGAATCGTTCGTTGTAAGAAAAAAAAAATTCTTGGCGTACCTATCTATTTGTATATTTATAATTTTTATGCGTTGAAATGCGTTTGTATTATATTTATGCGCGATTAATTCACGATTCATACAACGCCAGGTTCCTATTAAATTTAATCCTCGGCCGTGGAGATAATGGGGTAATAAATCATACATTTTGAACTTTTAGATGACGTATTGTGCTGAAGATAATCAATCAAGGAACGGCCAAATCGAAATGATTTTTGTATCCGGTTAATTAAAAATACTCTATGGTATTTTATTAGAAAATTTGAACTGGTCGGTGCGGTGCTATAAATCTAGCGATAATAATCTGGAACATATAAATAATAAATCCGTTAATTAGTAAATGATCTCAATATATAGGTATTTTTTTATTATAATAATCTACCATCAATGTTCAACGGGTGTTATGAAATATGAACAAAATATTTTAGAAGAATTTGTTTGTTACTTAGTGGAAAAATATTTTTTATGTAAGGTTTTAATATGGAAAATATATACCTCGATTTGCTCTGTAGAAAGGTTCTACAACATTTCACACAAAGCGAATTCGCTAAATCAATACATATCATCTGTGGAGTCGTAACTTTTCGATCATTTAATTTTAACACATATATGTATTCCATCAGATCATCTTTAGTCAGAAAAGCATGCAATATCAACACTATGGACTATTGTGGTATGAATACACATCATTATTTTATTTCATAAATTGCTCTGAGTTGCTCGTTTTCCACTCCAACGACTCCAACTTCAAAACCCTGCATATAATACACACAAACATAAGAGATGGGTTTTAAACAGAAAAAAATCGCATTAATTGAGTCATATAACTCATACATTGTATCTATTTATAAAAAAATGGTAGTGTGGCATAAAAATATTATTTATTACTACGTTAAAACATTTTTTTTTATAATGTTCGGTAATACATTGAATATATCCAACTTTAAACTACGCTTATGGGGTAATCCGTAACTCCCTATTTTTTAAATATTTTTTTAAAAAACGTGCAATAGTATTTATACGCACGAAGCTTTTAATTCCTAATCGAATTCAATTCGATTTCGTCCTATTAAAGCGATTTCAATCAAATAACTCACATGAACTTTCTCAAGCAGTTAATCTTAAAAATAGATAAGGTTAACTTTAAAAGTTTGTTGCTTATAATATCATAACATGTCTTGCCTGACTGATCTAATTAGATCGTTAAAAGTGATATCGCATTTTTAGGGGTTGATCGTTGAATGTCAATCGATATCAGATTTACACATTTTTGTACCCTTACATATCATTGAATCCCTTTTTTCAATGCGCTGATATTCATGGATTAAAATGGCAGAGCTTGTCAACTTACTTTTCAACTGATAGACTTTATTTTTTAAAACTTTTATTTCCTTACTAAGTGGCACTATTTTAAATTAATATGTATATACGTATTCTTAATAATCTGTTCCTGCGTGTATTTGAGCTATGTACTGTCCAATTAAATGTTATACCAAATCCTTACGAATACTGAGTGTGTAGCATTGTAAACATTATTACCTTTTTGGTATATTTTAACAACATGTTTCTCGATGTATGTATTGTAAAATACTCACAGATTCAAAAACGACTATTTTTATTATAAAACTTATATTTAATACAGTTTTTTAAGTATGAATTAGACTCAGGATCAGGGTTGTGGAGTCGGAGTCGGAAGTCGTGGGTTTTGTTCGGAGTTGGAGTCGAAAAAATCTTACGACTCGGACCCATTTTTCAAAAAAATATTTAATGATGTGTATTCAAACCACAATCGTCCATGGTGTTGCCACTGCATGCTAGGCTGAGAAAAAATTATCTGATGGTAAACATATTATGTATATAAGTTAAAATTAAATTGTTGAAAAATTTCTTTGGAGCCGGGGTTCATCTTTTTTTACACGACTTTACAGCACTGAAAAACAATATAGGACTTTATTTTGCGTAATTGAGCATGTACATATACTATTTTGACTTCGCCCTTTATAAAGACATCGAAATTTTCTTCATTAATTTAAAATTTAAAGTTTAAAAAATCTTTAATTTCATGGTATTTAAGATTTTTCTTTGAACATGCATGTATTGACAAAGATGATTTAATTAAAGTTTTTACGAAACAAGCTAGCAAATCATAAAACACGCTCGCGTGTTGAGTTAGAACAGTACCAATGTGGAATATCGGCAAATATAAAGAAAGACACAATATTTCTTTGCACTTTTTTACACTTTTATTTACCAAGATCAGGACTGATTTCGCTCATGGTGAGCATTATCAACTTAAAAGAAATAAAATTTAACAGTGTTATTTATAAAAAACAGGTGTAAAAAAAACAATTGGAATCGAAAATAATTTACAAATTACAGTACAAAAGTGGAAATGAGCACAAAGGAATATTGTGTCTTTCTTAACCCTTTCCCTTACTATGCAAAAAAGCACAAGCTCCTGAGCTGTGTATCCGTTACACATCAGACAAACCGGAGTGAATCATGACAATTATATAACACTACTACAGCAGTACTACATATAATTGTCAAGATTCACTCCTGTTTCCATGATGTGTAACGAATACACAGCTCAGGAGCTTGTGCTTTTTTTGCATAGTAAGGGAAGGGTTAATATAATGCATGTCCACCAAGTATTGACAGTGAACACCATAAAAGTGATCGGCAAATAATTTAAATATTCTTTGACAGCCTTTACAGTAGGAATGAGCTACGAGCAAAATTTTAAATGAAGCTGCTTTATATTACAAAAAAAATAATATCCTATAAGTAAGTAGTTATATGGCAGCACGATTGAAGTGCCCGAGTTGAATATCATTATGTCTGTGTTAAAGGAATGCCGGTCTTTTGAATGTTTTTAGGGACTGACTGGCTTTGAAGGCAATCCCATCTCACGGCCGGTTGTCCCGATTCGTGAAATTATGTAAATTAAATCAAGCGCGTAGCAAAGCAGTGACGCCACCACGACATTATCTTGGGACAGTGCTTTTTATTTTAAATAAAAAAGTTGCCGAAACTCACCACTTCTCGTCAAGATTTTTTTTTCTAATCCATGTCCAATCATAATGTGGAGTTTATAGTTTCCAAATAGAGGTATTTGAACAGTGGTTTGTTAAGAGAACTACTTGATACTCGGATGCTCAAACTCTATTTTTGTCTCCTGAAGTGTAACTTCACAAAACGCCGATCACCCATACCAGCTGCAGCAAATTTGGAAATGCGTCCAAATTCTTTTTTCTATTTTCAAAAACTTCAACTAACGCATTTATTTTTTGATTTTGTAATATAAAGATTCATATATACGTCATAGTTTAGATCTTGTAGGTCTAAACTTAGTTCTAACAATTCTCGGAAAGCGTAACACATCAATACAAGATCCGAAAATCAACAGTTTTCAAAGCTGATTTTTTTTTGAATATTGATATTTTAATCATTAAAAGTGCAGAGAAAAAAGGTGCCGGAACGCCGTTCCACTGCGATACATGGGAAAAAGCACTGTCTAGAGATACGAAAGTGCTTCACTTCACCCTATATTGTTTGCAGCATTAGTCTACAGTTTCTCAACCTTTTCGAGCCCGTGGCCTCTTTTGAGTCTCATATTTGTCAGGACGTTTCAAATACCCAGAAATTTACGGATTTCCCAAAGTAAAAACACCCCAGTGTCATAACACCCCTTTTTAAGCTCTTCTCCGAATTTCCAATTTCTAAAACATAGGAATTTGTGGATTTCCCAAAATGAACAGACGCGAGACTCCTTTTTTTTAGCTCTTACCGGAATTTCAAAATATTTGGGAGTTTATGGAAATAGAGCAAGAGCTCTTCTCTCTGTAAAATATGAAAGACACCAGCCAGAATTATTATATCTTAAAAGTATACAAGTTTTCATTTTTGGAGTCCATGCACTTAATATGATTTTCATTCTTGATAAAATCAAGTATAGACAAAAATAAATACAAATAAACTTACTAGTAAATGCCCGATACAATATTGTGTTCGTACACCACTGCATCAATCCAATATACATAGGTGATCATGCTTTATAAATACAAACGGCACTCCGATCATGCGAACAAAGGGTAAGTCGTGAGGGTCTGTTTCATGAAAAAGAAAGAACCAGATCTCGTAAGAATGATGCAAATCATTATTATTTTCTTCCATTAGAATCGTCGCGACCAGTGACGGCTCTCAAGAGCATCGATTGTTTATTTCGAGGTGCATACCGACAGGTTTTTGATGATGTTTTTAGCCACATACCTGCTACTTAACGTTAAATCTATTTACTTTTATTGGATTTGTAACAAGTCGAAACGATTTTTTATTTTTTAAACGATTTTACAAGACATTTTGTTTGGTTGAATTGTTTGGTAGCACAACGGAAAAGATAAATGTCGAAGTAACTAGACTATTACTTAAAAATGTCCGCGATATTCTAAAATAAAAAAAGATCTCAACGTTGATTATTTTAGTATTGTGTTATAAAAACCAACTAAAGTTTTAAGATATTTTGAGTTATAAATGGAAACTAGTCCAAAAGCATTGGTGAGGGAGGGAGATTCACCTGTTCATTCAAAATTGGCAAACTATTTAATCCTCGATGAACGAGTTACCAAAGATCAGTTCAAGTTCATCCGTGAACTTGAACGCCCAAAGATGCCGAAAGGTCAAACCCAGGTCAATAGTGACAACACTTGTGCGAGTGTATTTGAGATATTATAGTGTTTTGATTCATCGTGGACTATTATCATCTTATCAACACAATTTAACAATTATTGTGTAACGTAATACAGTGCTACTTTAAACACATTTAAAATATATGCTTTATACTCATAATTATATATGTCGACTGTGGAAAGGAAAAGGGACGTAACCCACAGTTTTTTCAAAACGGGCTTTTTTCGTTAATCACAATATATTAAACTTGATACACGTTCTATCAAAATGATGCAAGCTGCAAATGCCGAATTAGTATCTTAATTTAGCTTTTAAGTTTGAAAAAGATGACTTTGTAAAAAATTAAAACCAAGAAAAAAGATTGAAATAAAAGTTTTTCCTAGACAAATTCTTGAATTAATATTAGATTATGTCAATTAAACACCAGTTTAGAAGTCTTCGTGAACTTCAAGGTTGTGTATGATTCATAATTTGCATATGTCACAAAATCATCAAAACACGTTTTTAGCGCCCCCTGTAAAATTTGATATGTGTGGGTTACGTCCTTTTTCCTATCCACAGTCGATATATAAATATAAGAAAAATAGATGCGTTTAAATGCTTTAAGGTATATATTTACAATACGAATTAGCTTATATCGCTGTCGAATACTTATAAAATAAATGTGAATATTTTGGTAGTAAGTTTTTTTTAAATCGCTCCTATTGTATACTCGTAAAAAATCCAAACGAATAGAGAATCAGGTGAATTTATAATGTGAATGATATTTTAACTGAATCATGGCTCATTGCCACAGTAAAATATCAACATATATAAATGTAAAAAAAAATATTTTTCATCCCAGGTGTTACGAGTTTATAGCGTACATGAGAAATATTGCCATCAATTATAAAATACATTTCTTACCGACACTTATTTTGTTAGATAGCTTGCAACACCACAGGACTATCATAGATCAACGAGAACCATTAGCCCCTTGTACCCTTTTAACTCCGTGGAATAAAATATTTAACTTCCTCACAGCCAGGAACTCATCCCACGATATCTATAATGTGACATTTATTTAAGATTTACACCCGTCCAAAACTTGAATTCAAGTCAACTTGGTAACATATAAAAATTGAAAATGTTGTGTAACATTAAATATGAATCATTTTGTATCGCACAAAAAACCCAAGGCGATGGATTTTTTTTCAGTTTTAGGCAATATTCAAGTGTGCATTCGATGAAAAGTCAACAGGCTTAATATTGTATTACTTTTTAAATTTCTATACCCAGGAGTGGGCTGGAGGGGATGCTCGCGCGAGCTCCTTGTTAAATTTCGGCGTGGCCGGCGAGCCCCTTGTTAAGATAAGAAAATCATTCGTCTTAGATCAAATCAGCACATAGCTGCAATTTCTGTCGACGGTTAAATTTTATTATGAAACAAGACTTAGTTCCCCCTTCGTTTTTTCATTCAGCGCTGTGGGTTTCCGTGCCGGACCTCACGGGTTCGAGTGCCAATACGAAACAGCATCTTTTCGATAGATTTATTTTCTGTTCGAAGGCATGGATTTTTTTGATCTCTAAAAATTTCCCTCCACTCTTCCGATCCTTCAATTCAATTGGGCGTTACGTGAGCGATTAGTTAATCACTAGTCCTGTCTTAGCCTTATCATTAAGTAACAAACAATTCTTGTAGACAAAAAAACTTTTGTTGAGATACCTTCATTAGGAAGTCATATGCGCGACATTGGGAGCGGACATGGAAGAACAAAAAAAAATGAATAAGATTTACCGAACCCCTTGTTAAGATATTGGCAGCCCACCGCTGTCTATACCACAATGTTCAATCAGACATACAAACTACGAAAGTCTTTTAATGATATCACTCAGCGAGAAATCTATAAATTCCTGAGTAAAATCTGTCATCTGAGCAAAATTTTCAAAGCATGAAAATTATTTTGGAATCATTCAAATTCTCAGTTCGTCTTGAAAAACTTATATGCCTGCATATAAAAAAAACGGGTATGGGGTCCAAGAGACCAAAACGGTTTACTAGATTAATTAACTAGTTTTACCTATTGCAGATAGCACTCGAAAGTTTTCTATTGATATATTTATTTTGGAATATTATTATTAATCAGGTTTTTTTCATTAGGTATCTAATAGTGTTATTTGTAATGAAAAAGTAATAGTAGACAATAATATTTTGTGATACCATAAATACATACTAAAAAAGAAAATAAACTATCGACTACCCCGCCCCGCGTAAGACGTTTAAGCTATCTATAAAAGATTTGAATTATAATCATCGCCAACCCTTTAGGTTTGGTCAACTAGAATATTACAATAATAACAGCTAGGACCCCGACCAAGTAGACATGACATTTAAATCGATACGCTAAGATAAGTTATTATTGCTCCCATGACATTTATTTCTATAATTGAGTGCCGAATAAAATTCCACAGAACCGTTCACAATGATATTTATTAGTGATCAAAGGATACTCTGGTCGTAGGCATTTATGAATAATCGAGGCACATTCTAAGCGGACAATCTGTGTGCTTTTGATGTGACTCTTGTTTTGACTGCATCCTTCATGGGTCAGTAACCATTTCGTTCATATTATAGATCTCAAATACCGTGCATGACATTTGTGTATCCGTATGAATTAAAATACTCGTCAACCTTGAAATTATGTCTTAGCCTTTTGGCTGCCGTAGAAAAAAGTACGTTTGTACCTAGCACGTCGGCTATAATTGTAGGTTACTCGTCTCTGGCGTGTTAAGCATAAAAAATTGACGAGATATCTCGTCTGTGGCAGCCATCCAGTTAAATGCGATTAAAAATAACTAGTATAAATTATATTAGTACGTTGAAAGGTTTTGGTCGACTACTAGAACTAATCTAAGCATACTTAAAATTTAATGAAACGTTATATCTTCAATGATGATTAGATGATAGCAAAGCAGTCGTGTAGTGGGGCGAGGACGTATAGGGTCGGCGCTCTCACACTTTTTCTAGACGATTTGAAAATTTTGCAATCAATATTTATTTTTACATAAATATAATCAAATGGTTTTTGTGATAATGTATTGGAATAACGTTTGTTGGAAACTTGTTGGTGCGGAAATTGGATCACATTATAGTTAATCAACGGTCCCAGACATTTTTAGATAGCACTACGCCACTGTAGAATATACAAATTCATTGCATCGATGTATTAATACAGTTTGGTAGTTATTTTTCAATGAAAAATAGTATTAATGTAAGATTAAATGTATTTAAAAATAATTTTTAATATAGTGATATCGGCTATGCAAAATATTTGTTTCTTTAAATACCAATTGTATTTAATAAACACGAAAACACTAATCATTCATAACTTCACTTTATAATGAATTGTCAACAACAAAGATATGATTGCTTAAATGCACTAAAAATACCAATATTGTACAAAAGGATAAAAATAACAATATACTCGTAAAACAAGATACTGATGATTGATTCAATAACCTGTATTATTAATGTGGTGATATGCATATGTTTTATAACCCCCTTACTAGAGTATCTGAAATAGTACTATTAACAAGAATCGTTGTTGAGTTAAGACTTAAAATCTCATTTTAGATGCGATAGAAAGATGGATAATGTTACAAAGTGTAAGTACCAGAAAATATCAATCTTTTTCTCGTTTTTAGGATTAGATTAAGTGATGGAATGGTTCAAATTCTAACTACGAGTAAAATTTCGAACATCCGAATCCTTGGTAAGTAAATAAAATATTCGAGTTATGGCACACGACGTCGAATGTTTACTGCACCTGGGCCATTATACGATTTATATCGAAAAGGAGATATCAGTGATTGATGATAATGAAATATCGTTTGAATGAAAACGATATAGCGCTGTCCTCGTGATTCGAACAATATTATAATACTATTCCACTATAAAAGTTTACTAATTGAAGCGTAGTGAATCCATTTGATATTGATGATATTAAAGAATCTATTCTACTTTGATTTTTCACTTCAACCTAGATTTATTTATTTGAAGACTATTCTTTATACTCAATCCGTTCGAAAATTGGGAGTTATTTAATAAAATTTGATTTGTTTGAATCAGTGATTCCCAAACTTATCATGCTCACGGACCCCTTCATGGAGAAAAAAATTGACCACGGATCCCCAAGTCAAATAATTCCAAAGGGAAATAACACCCCCAAATTAATTTTGACCGGCCACGGACCCCCTGAGCGGCTTAGGGACCCCTGGGGGTCTGTAGGAACCACTTTGGGAACCACTGGTTTAAATCTACCATATGAGGGGGTTAGAAGCAAAGTTAGCAATCATGAAAAACTAAAATGTTTAATCTATGGATGCAGAATCAAATAGCTAAAAATTCTTTAGTCTGTGAACTGATATTTCAGTAGAAAATCTTTTTTTTGAAATTCGCCTCAGAAACAAATTCAGCTTCTTTACTCCAAACCAGAGTTACCCAAACTGTGCGCCGTGAAAGTTTTCCTTTGAAAAATATTATTAATATTATTACTTTATAAAAGTAAGTACAAAGGCTCAGGACTATATTTATGTTTGAAAATAAAATAGAATGGACAAAGTGGGCATATCGGTAAATTCGTGGGAAAAAAACTATTATTAACATGAGGTTTGCCACGAGATAACTAATGATTTGACTTGGGGCGCCGCAAAAAAAATCTGATATTTTAAGGGCGCCGGAAACCGAAAAAGTCTGGGAACCCCTACTCTAAACCTAAACGTTTGGTAGAATACTAAAAGTTACGTGAGTAAATGTTTGCTCAGCACATTTGACGAATTCATTGTGAATCATAATATTTTACTATGAGGTATTTTTATTTTTTTATTTTTTAAAGTTTTTTTCAAAATGGCTTCCGTGGTGGATTGCTGATTTGCTACTGAACCGTTTATATTATACACTTCACGATCGCATAAATGTTACGAATAATGTATAAAAACGTCGAAATCATTTGTCGTAATGTGTTTAATGGATGTAATGTTTTTGATAAATTTTGCACACACAATAAGTGTATTAACAAATTTAATTTTTGATTTTGTTTTCATTTTAATGAAACATTGTTTTGCTTTACAAAAAATACGTCTTTTTTGCTCGAATGGAAGAATGTTTGTATTTATTTCTCAACATTTAAATGTAACATTAAAAAAAAACGTAAAAATACAATGAGTTTAAGTATCCTATTTATCATTTGGCTGTAGTTTATTAACCCAAATACCGGTTTCATTTAGCAAGATAGATTTATCATGTGATAAACTGACAAAGCTCACTTAAATTAAGTAAGCATCATCAACACTGATTTAAGATTGAAATAAAAGATTTACGAATATTTATGTGATATAAATTGCAGGTATTAAATTGAAAATATACAATTCGGTCCTCTCCACGCGGTTGATACTTGCAGAGAAGGAAAACCATTAAAACGGAAACTGGTTTAAGCTAAAATTAGATTCTATGACTTCATCACAAAGATTTTTAGTATTTTGATCCTACTGAATGCGATTGGAATATAAAATACTTTTTTTTCTACCGAAAAAAATTGATAATATTTTATAAAATTATATATTCGCCGGAATCGGGTTTGTTGATTGATTACAAATTGAAATCTTTAGAGATGGAATTCTTTAAAGCTTTTTTAAATTTAAATATTAGACTAAATTACTACATATTTTTTAATGATTTATTACACTAAAGTTAATAAGAATTTCAAAAAAAAAACACCAAAGCCAAAACTATATTATTATAATGAGGTATACACAGCTTTGAACGAACAGGTGTCAGGTGTTTGAGTCATAAAGCTTAAAATAGACACCCATTTGCATTTGCTTAATGTTTTTTAATCATTAAAAAAAATTAAAATAATTATTGGAATCATTGATGGACTGGTTCGTTATTTTTGAATTTGAATATTGCATTTTCAGTGAGTCTATATTTCTCAAGAAAATAATTTTCTGTTTTTAATGGCAAATGACCTACGAATTTTGTCTGTTAGTAATTTCTGAAATTTAAATTGACTGACGTCTAACTAACAACGACACTTCTCTTTTTATTGCGGAAAAGATCTTTCATACGAATAGCTGTATGTATATTAAATCTGTAGATTCACAATAACGCCTCGTAACGTCGATTCAAAGGTAAAATTCACTATAAAAAGATGAAAAAATATCACAGTATTTTCTACAAATATTATTCTATTTAATTATTGATAACTATTTGGTTTTAATTCCTCATTATAACTATGTTTAAACTTATATTAACTTAGCTATATATGTTGGCTTAGAAGAGATACACAACCGTTATTTAATCCTTTACGAGATGCATTATAAATAATCACTACAATTTTTAACTAATTTGTTTTGAATACTTCCATATTTATTATTGTTCCTAATAACACAAAAGTCAATATATTCAATATAATACTATATTATTTTTCAATGTTGAGTGAGAGGGTGTATTGTGCATATTTCCTAAGCCAGTATATATGTACATATAGTTAAGTTAATATAAGTTTACATAAGCCGAAATAGCTACCAGCTGTATACAAAATAATATTTGTATTATAAAAATACTTTGATGTTTTTTAAAATTATTATAATGGAGTTCTACTAAGTAAAAGACAATTCAATCAATTTTATTTTACTTGAAATCGTAACGGCATTACTAGCCAAATGCAGTTAAAGAATTTTTCAATAAAATATTATAAAAAATAGTGTGAACTTTGAAAGATATTTCACTGTCATAGATAAATCAAATTTAAAAAATCGGTAAGAGTTAAATACAGTCGGTCAAAAGCGATAAAAGAAAATTGTAATAGTATACAAGCTGTCGTACATATTTCATATAAAAACATCGAAAATAAATTAGAAATATAATTTATTCCAATGTCCACACAAAATAAATTGCTACAATGCACCATAGATATCTACATTTTGTTAATTTGACAGTTTTCTTTTTCGATCTGTTACCAAAATAACGAGCTGTTATAAAAACGAAAACAAATACGATCTTGTCTAAAATAAATTTGAAGCAGGTATTGAAAATCTCAGCATTGTCTACAAGCGCCACATTTACGATTCTAAAATTAACATATTATTATTAAATGTAGAAAAAAGTTCGTATTTAACGCGGTGAGCATTACTGGGCAATATTTAAAACGCTGCCTCAACCATTAATAATATTATAATATATTCAGGATAGATAAAACCTCATATCTCGACCTGTGGTAAAATTTCGTTGAAGGAATATATTTTTTAAAACCTTTGGTTCAGGCTTAATTGCTTAGTTTAGAATCTTAGAAGATTTTAGTAATAAAACAAGTTTATATTTAGTTTAATTTAGCGTGTCACATGTTTAATTTCATTGAAAAGTCTTCTGAATTGAAGCAGCAATAGATGATTTTTTGGACTGCTAAAACAATTTTTGTTTTATTGTTTATCACCTTTAAAAACTCTCATAAGACTAGTCCTGAAGATGTCGAAAAGCGAATCCGAGGTCGTTAGTGCCAACATATGTGGAAGCGTAGAAAATTTCAACAACCAGTCGATTTTTTTAAAATCCATGTTCGCGCCCAATGTGGAGAATATGGCTTCCTAATGGAGGTTTCTCAACATAAGTTTTTGAGAACTGTTTGTTACTCAGTCGCTGAACCTCTCTTCTTTTCAAAAAGAGTAGTATAGATATAAGGATAAGGCTAGGACAGGACTGGAGGTAAACTAACTAAACCCAACTAGTGGGAGAGACATTACAAATACCTATGCTTTCGAACGGAAATCGATAAATCTATCGAAAAACCTGGGGCTCGAACCCTTGAGGTCTAGCACGGAAGCCGACAACGTTAACCGCTGCACCATAGAACCTGACAATAAAATAAAATTAATAATTATATGTTATTAAGTGAATTCTGCAGTATCACTTCCTATTTTAAAATATGGTATTTAGTATAAGTGGATAATTTTAAATAGAACAGCAAATTGTTATCATTTTTTCAATAGTTTTATAGATAGATAGTGATTTAAAAAACTGTTTGTAGCTCTTATCCTGAATCCCGGTCGAGCTCCTGGTATTTTCTAAGACAATGGCAACGCAAGTATTGAAACATTGTCTGCGTGGAAGGAGAGGAGGTAAAGCAGGAGGTGCATGGAATTAGTCTGGTGGATGGAAACGGGGGGCATTGTTATAGCCAGGAGCACAGCGGGAAGTGTGGGTGCGTTGAGATGTAGAAACGTGCTTCTTAAACTAGGCGGCAAAAAAATATCAGTAATATTTTCATATTAAATAAATTTTACTTCATTTGCGCATTGGCAAAAATTACTTATGTCATGAGAGATAAATATACTACCATTTATTAAAAAATATTAATAATTTTCATTCAGATGGCTAACATCTCTGAAACATCCTAGAACAGTGATGCACAAACCGCGACCCTTTTTGAATTTTGTGGCGGCCCTTCAATCTTTCTCTCGAACATATTTTTTGCACGTAAAACATGTATTTAATGAATCTAAGCAAGCTTTTTCTCCAATGAAGGAGAATAAATCGGTTCATAGAAACAGTCTTACGAATACTAACTTGTCAAATTAAAAATAAAGTTAAAAATTAACAAAGACCAGATTGCATTAACTTGCATATAAATGAAACATACATATTAGTAAAAACACAATATTCCTTTGTACTTCATTCCACTTTATATAAACAACAATTGGCATTGAAAAGAAAATACCAATTACATTAAAAGTGATTCTAAAATAGTACAAAATTAAAATGTTTAACACATCTAACATATAATTAAGAAGTCATTAATTCGGGACGTCTCGACACAGAATCCCTAATAGCTGTTTTAATTTTTGTATAAATAGCATTGTTAAATTATATTTCTTATCAGTTGACGATGCTCGTAATGAGCGAAACCGGTCCTGACATATTAAATAAAGTGGAATGAAGTACAAAGGAATATTGTGATTTTACTAAAACACTTTTAATCCGAAAACAATGTTTTATAATGATTTATTATCTAATAAATAAATCGTAAACAAAAAAATATAAGAAAGCTTTTACAAAAAGCTGGGATTTTCTGAGCTTTTAATAACTTGACATGCATATTAAGGAATAACCGTATACTTTTTAATGGATTACTACGTTGCCTTTATGGTGGCTCATTTTCTATATTAGTTGTTGTTATGATTAATTTTGTTTTAAGAGGGGTGCCCATACAAAAATCTTTTGAAACTCTTTTTTTCTTGAAGAGTAAGCAGTTCCATTAGTTTTAACTCTCACGCACTCGTATTCCTGATTGGTTACGTTTTATTTTGAAAATCATTTTGTAAAAATAAAATACAACAAATGCTTACCTAACAATATCAAAGTTATCGATGTATGGCCTGTAGAAATATTTCTTTTACATAAGAAACGAATTACAAAGATATAGCCTTGTTCACATTTTTATTTTTATTTAATCACAGTCACCGTAACGTACAAATGAATCTTTAGTAGTTATTTTGTGTTAAAAATTATACGAAGTTTTAAATATTTTTCGTTGTTTTGCTAGATATTTGCATTATACGTAGTTTACTAAACCAACTGAAGGGAAAGATGAAATATTTGAACAATTATTAAGACATCTATATTTTTTACATACTCAATGTTTGTCATTCTCTCCTATAAAACAAAACCAATTGGTACCTTAATGTGGAGCGAGTAGCTCAAGATCGGTATAACACTATTTATTACAAATGACTGGCATTAAAAATATACATATTAATACACCATAAAAAAATCAATTCACTTTTATAAATGTTGGGACCTGTCAATTTGATATGCCTCTCCGCAGATTTAAAGTATTTTAATTCAATACGAAAATTTTATTAAAATATGTGACGGATTATATACATTCAAAATTCGGTTTGAGGTCATTTTCATATTCGAAAAACCAGTTATTTTGAGTTTTTAAAATCGGTATTTCGGTATCGAAAAAAACATTATTAATACCGGGATCTTGGTTTCAAAAATACCGGTATTGCAATCCTTAATCACTTGTGGTGGCCAGGTGGGATGCGGCGAAAGTATTACAATCCATGCATTTTTGTACAAATGTCTGTATCTTTACCGTACCAATAATCTTACTAAACGGTTTCGGTTTAAGCTAAGGAATCCAATCTCGGACCCTATTTTTTATCTATTCGGATCCTGGCATTGATCATTCAGCATAAAATCGTGAAGAAATTCGGGATTAAGAGATTGTAGGTCGCTGGCAGATTTCAAAAAAAAAAATTCTCACCGATTTTGAAGTCCTGGAAATTAACGCTTTCCTAAAATGAAAAAATGTGAGATCTTTTTTCTTAGCTCTTTCGCTGATTTGATTTTTTTTTGTCACTGCCCGATTTAAAAACGACAGGAAATTGCGGAATTCCGAAAACGAAAAAAATTTGGACTTTGTACTTTGGGAATTAGTACTATCCCAATCGCACTATTTCGGGATCACAAAATTGGACGGGATCCTGGGTATTGGAGGCGCCAGCTTAAGCCAGGTTGGAGGATCGAGTGACATAATGTATCCGTCGAAAATCAACGAATCAACTTATCTATTCGGGGGAAAAATAGGAAAGTACCACTGCTTTACCAGACAACTATGATTATATTATAATATACAATTTAATATAGCTCTAGACGACAAACTATGATGTATTAAGGTTGAAATTTGAATGTATTTTCCATTTTATAAAAGTGCTTAGAGTTTTTAGTCTTAAGCACGCTGTCTTCATCATGTAAAGAAGAATGGTATTCATTAAAGCAACATTTTCAAATTTAACATCGCCTTTGACCTTTAAGATTGCATCCGATTATTTATACGAAACCCATACACAACAAAATTAGTAACTGACTATAGAATGATAACACTTTAAGATTTATACTCATTTTATATTAAATTTATTAACAGCCTACCCACACAATAAATAGAAAAGTAATTTAAACACTAATTTTCATATTGTGTTCTCTCAATAATAATTCATTGTGCTTTCGCTATGGTTTATACATTTTTTAAAAATAGTACACGTTGGTTCCTAAATACATTAGTTTTGAATTTATTATATTTTGACCACAAATTGTATGCCTTGTTAAGCAGTAAACATTTTGAAAATTCTAAGTGACAATGCTTTAGAATCTGAAGGCAACTTTAGTAACGCAGTATAAATGTCAAAGTAACGCCTTGGTTTTATTTTATTAGATTAATTGCTTTATTAATAGCAAGATAACGAATTCAATAGTTCCGTTAATATTTTAATTTACGTATTTTGATTGTCATCGATATGGTTTTTAATAATACCTTTTACGGTCGTATCGATATGAAGTAAAAAAGTCAACATTGATAAAATAATGAGATGTATTATAGTTTTTTAATTCGTGTAAAATATAGATGAAAAATACGTCTTTAAATATTATATTATTTAATGTTTGAATGAAAGATCATTCTTGCTTATTACAGTTGAATTATAATAGCTACAGAAAAAAGTCATTTCCCCCTTCTTTAATGTAAAAAAATCATTTCAATAAAATAAATCGTCACAATGGAAAATTATGATTGTTTCTTATTGTGCATGACATGCAATGAAAAGCTCAGTAAATCCGAGCTTGTTAAAAAAGCTCTCTCATATTTTTGTTTACGATTTATTCAAGAGACAATACGTCGGGCTCATTTGCATTATGAAAAAGAAATACATTGTCCTCGGATTACACGGTTCTATAATTAAGCAAACAAGTCCGTTGCAGCATACTTTGTATATTGTAACTTTTACTGATTGTAATAATAATAATATGTTGTCAGCGAAGAAACAAAAGACTTTTTTAGCATTCTTTTTGTTTGTTGTAAGTCATTGTGTAGTAATTTTTGTAAGTAGGCATAAAGAAAGTGAATTGGACATTAAGTATGCTAATTATTTCATTTAATTTAATAAGATATGAGAATGAATGGTATTATATTTAAATTTTTGTTTTCGTGAAGTCATTCATATTGTGGAGTTACAGCACAAAGACATCATGTGAAAAAATCATGTTTTTTTTATATTGTATATTTTTATTATTAAAAAAATATATTTGGCGTTACAGCTAATGCCAATGCGCCAAATATTTTTAATGTTGAAAGATCATACGAGAAAAAACTCGATGAGAATTTTAGTAATGTAAGTCACTCGAGATAAACTTTAGGTAAATTGACGTCACAAACACCCATGTTAACTTAGGTCTCAAATTTAAATTGAAAAATTTATATTCGACATTGACTTCACCGGGAATTGAACCCAGACACACCTGGTCGGTAATAACGGGCGACTCTATTGTCTGAATACTTTTGTTACGAGTAAATTATAGTTCCTAGATAAAAAGGAAAAAAAATCAACTACGTTTAAATATAATATATATAAGTAAAAAGTGCTAAATTACGATTACAAATGAGTACCATTTATTTACAATCGTCAGGTAAGTGTTACTTATTCGTATTTAAATTGCCAATTGTTTTTAAACCTTTACCCATTTGTCTTACTCGGTTTTGTATAAATAACCCAGTAACAATTTTGATTTTAATCATTTGAAAATGCTCGTGATAATCGAAACCAGTCCTGATCTTAATAAATAAATGTGGAAATACTAACAAAATAATGTATTTAAAAATAAATAAAATATTCAAATTATAAGAGATATTTTATCAATGGTAAGATACAAATGTAAGACACCCGCAATGCAGTGGTTGTTAAAATTTACCAATCCACTAACACCCGGCATTGCGTTGCTTGTTTAAAAAAAATAAACGTATCTAGACGTTATTATATGGCTGGAGAGTCTCAGGAGCAACTAATCAACTCTTTTTAGCTTTAATTTAAATGTGCAGAATAATCAGCGCTTATATGATTGATTGTTATCTACCTGAAATTTACATGCTCTTCGACGCTGGAAACCTTTTTGAAGGCTGATCATATGTATATATTCTATGATAGCAACCTCACAGGGCGTATCGGTATAAATCTCTATTTAAAGTGATGATTAATATCTCCAGCAAATCAATTTTTGCAATTTATAACAGATAACTCATTTTTAGTGTATCTGTTGATTTTATTCATAATTTTACACAATTTTTAATAAGCGGGTATTTTTAAAATTCTGGACTTTAATACAGCTGTGGGCTGCCAATACGTTAACAAGGGGCTTGTTCAATATCTAAGTAATTTATCAGTCATATGCAATTATATGCAATACTTTGAATAAGCAAACGATTGTTACTTAATACACTTAAAATATGCAACAATATGCAGTTTAACATAAACTAATCGATGTAAATGGCTAAAAATGTACTACTGTGTATACTGGAAGCTGTCGTAGATAGTATATGTCAGAAATTGCAGTTATGTACTAGTTTGATCTGAGAATATTGTTTTCTATTAATTTAACAAGGGGCTCGCCAGCCGTGGTAAAATCTAACAAGGGTCTCGCGCGAGCCCCTCCGAGCCCCCTCCAGCCCACCCCTGCTTTAATACAAGATTCAGGATAAAGGTTGATTGTAAGAATATTAAATACTAGCTGTAAGCCCGTTGACCTCAACGGGGGGATTTTTGTTGCATTTTTAAGAAGTCAAAAAATTACAAACCTATTTATATACTTATTCAGCCAGAAATTCTAAAAATAAAATAAATATTTCTCGGGGCATATATCGACAGCCCTGCCCTGCAGTATTTTAGTGGTAAATTATTTAATTTTTGGAATAATGTTTAAGTTTGCTAACAATTATTTTTCGTAGTAGCAGAAATAGTCCTCGTAAATTACTTAATCGGGGACAATTTACAGACGGACGAACGGACATTATCCAGTATTAATATATAGATTATATTTCGTTTCAACGTGTGTGTCGATCATGAATCCAGATACGACTGAAATCTATTTATTCAAAGAAGAATTTGAATACTAATATTATTTACGGTTATTTTTTCACGTAAACGAAACATCAACAATAATAGCCCGGCCTTACAATGGAGTAACATATTTTTCAGATCGCTTGTGTTATAACTTTTCCCAGATATTGTTTGACCTTTGAACAACTTCGCCACCTTATACAGAGAGACAGAGTGCAAAGAAATGCCGACGTCCATCTTCTTTAAGCTGATCTTCGAGATTATTTTCCGCTATCTTCAAGATTGTCGATAGATTATGATTAAGTATTGGTTGTTTCAATACTTCTAACAATATTTTAATGACTTACGCTCATCCGATTTGTTTCCACGGTGATAGATAGATTTTGAAATCTTCTTTTGCGAAAAATAATTTAAAAAACAAATAAACAATGCAAACAGTACAAATATGAAATCGTGGCAGATGTAAAAACACTTAATGTGTTAAAGTTTTGTCACTTAAAATGGTTACCAATATTTTTCTTCCAAGCAACGTGCTAACTTCCGTAGTATAAAGTAATGTAAGAATTCAAAATCAATGATTATCGCAATTAAATTTGAATCGTTCAAATTATGTAGATTTACACAAGTTTTATCACTAACGAGCATGGTTTCGCCTTTCGGCATCTTCAGTCGTTCAAATTGAAATTTCACCAAGCACTTTCAGTCGAAATCTTAAAATAATATCGCAATATTCAAAACATAACATTGAATTATACACGCAAGTAAAAAACAATGAATTTCAAAAATATTTTTTTCAATTAATAAAATTGTGCAAATATTTTATTTTTTTAGTATAATTGTTCTTTATTTGGGAATTTTTTGGGAAATTTTAATTACGACTTTTGTTTCCTATTAAGGATGTCCTCTTTAAAAAACGTCTGATCACCATTTTCATGGTACCGATTGTCATTTATTAAAATGGGTAAGCTTGTATTATTGTTTTTTAAAAAAAGTAAACCATTTCTTTCAAGTAGTACTTCAACTATTTTATAACGGCCGGTTCTAATCATAGCCATTATGTATCATCAATGGATTAGGTTATCCGATAATATATTTGCACTGATTCAAATGTTCTCAAAGCATCTGTTTACAAATGTACTTGCATGCCTTAAATACAAGGTGAGGCATGAATCGTGATATTGTTAATATTAACCGTTTGAATACAGCGCAAATAAATCATTAATATGTCCCAGAGATACTGCGTGTTTTTGATCAAAATAATTTTGCCTACTATACACTCGAATTCGATATTTTTAAAACCTATATTGACTCAGTATATATGGCACTACACATATTCAAAAACATATTGCTTATATTCTATTAGAATAACAATTATTTGATTTTTTAAATTTCTTGGACATCCGTGTTCCCTTGCATATGTTCCGAACACCTGTGTCCGCTTGGTATTCAAGTGGTTAAATTGGACGGCAAAACTATTTATTGCATAAATATAGCTGAAAAGTAAATAAGTATCTGAACAGCGTTGGAAGCTTTCACTTTTTCCCACCAAACAAACGCATGTGTACCTTGATAACAGTTGATTGAAAGTTGTGATGCGTTTAACTGATTGTTAGTCAGTCGCTTAACCTCTCTTTTCGAAATAGAGTAGTAGGTAGGGATAGAAGGATACGACTAGGACAGGATTAGCGGTTAGCTAATCGCTCTCGCTACCTTCAGTTATTGAAGGATGGGAAAGGAAATTAAGACATCACAAACACCCATGCCTTTGAATAGAAATCGATAAATCAATCGGAAAAAGACGTAAGAGATAGAAGGATACGGCTAGGACAGGATTAGCGGTTAACTAATCGCTCTCACTATCCCAGTTATTGAAATATGGGAAAGGAAATTAAGCCATCACAAACACACATGCCTTTGAACAGAAATCGATAAATCAATCAAAAAATGCTGTTCGCACTGGGATTCGAATCTGTGAGGTCTTGCACGTAAGACCGCAACGCCATAGGACCCGTCAAGAATATGTATTTAAATATTTATTTTGGTTAGTGTCACATTTTTGCAAAATGTCATTTAATATTAACTGGACTAGTCTTCTACTATGATTCACTGTAAATAAGATTACTTTTTTGCATGCAAACAATCAAGCTTACAGCAACCGATATTCACAACACTTTTTGTTAGACGTTTTGTTAACAAGAGAGAATAGAAGCATTGGATATCTGTCAAGAAATTACTGCAAGTAGTAAAATCCAAGTTGAATAAATTTATAATGGGATATGAAAAAATATACATCCATGCTTATTATCTTGGTATTATATTCATTAGGGTCAAATGGCAGTCAACATGACTGACAATCAATACGTCTGGCACAATAGAGAATAATGACACGGCCAATAAATTTGAGAAAAACTTATCGACGTCTGCAATCTCCAAAGGTATAATCTATAATATCATTTTTTACGCCATGCTTCTTATACTAACTATAATTTATTATATTTCAATACAGTAAGTCCTCATCTTACGTGATTAATGTGTTATACTCGCGTAAGTCGAATAAATTTTTAAATTAAACATTTCCAGCGGTGGGCTGCCAATATATTAACAAGGGGCTCGGTAAATGTTATCCATTTTTTATCCATGTCCGCTCCCTATGTCAAGTATATGACCTCCTAATGAAGGTATCTCAACGAAAGTTATTTTTCTACGAAAACTGCTTGTTACTTAGTCGCTCTACCTCTCTTTTCCAAAGAGAGTAGTAGGGATAAAATGATAAGCATAAGACAGGAATAGTGATTAACTAATAGTAGCGCCTAGTTGAATTGAAGAATCAGAAGAGTGGGAAGTAATCTTAAGACATCACAAACACCCATTCCTTCGAACAGAAAATAGATAAATCGAACGAAAAAATGTTTTTTATTACTGGGACTCACGGACGCCCACAACGCTGAATGAAAAAATGAAACAACTAATTTTCAAATTTATCCATCTACAGAAATTGCAGTTATGTGATGATTTGATATAAGACGAATGATTTTCTTATCTTAACAAGGGGCTCGCCGACCGCACCAAAATTTAACAAGGGGCTCGCGCGAGCCCCCCCCTCCGAGCCTTCTCCAGCCCATTCCTGAACATTTCTTCAAATAATGTGTGCTAGTTTTATGTACATTTTTTTAGATTCCTACATAATATACAAAATTTTGTACAAAAGCGTTCATACGTTTAAGAATCATAAATATCTTTGAATTCATTGTTAGTAACCACTTTGACTTAATTGTTATTTGATACGATTTCATATTAGTAGCATTTATTTGTGAAAGGAAATAAACATTTATATTATATTCAATTTATTGGCAGTTATTCATGTTGTATCTTTATTTGTACTTAATTCCTTTCATATTTCTATTACCATTTTTTTTTTACAGCCTTAATAATATTATGACTATGCTTCGTATAAATAGCATTGCAAAAATATTCTTATCGCCTGAAAATTCACATAATGAGTGAAACTGGGTATATACTTCATATAAATAAATGTGAAATTATTACAATTGAGTGTTTTATTGTTTGAATACAAATTACTTAGTTTTGTACTAGTCCAATATTGTTTTATTTTAAAGTAATTTATTGCATGCAATGCCTCATCATTCACTGCTTCTGGAACAATCTCAAATCAGGTCTTAGGCATCAAATCCCATCGGTGGCGACCACAACACCTGGCACGAGCCACCATCAGCGGCCACTGCCTGAGTTCCTTCAGTTACCCTAAAAATTAAGAAAGACAGATGTGTGAATGCGGATTCTTGAACATTAATTCTCGGTTAAGTTATATTTAAATTTTTAGCAAACGTTTAGTTTTCAAATTGATTTGGTTGACCATTTTTATTTATACATACGTTCAAATAAAAATTTATTATTTTCTTGCTGTTATTTGTAAAAATTATTCCTACAAAAATTGGTTAGCGAGACAAATTTGTATTTGATGGTTAAAATATAAAAATATTTTCAAATTTAAAAAATGCTCGCCTTGTAATCTATGTATTGTGCTCACATAGTATAAAAAAATAATTACATCCTTGATAAAATACATAATTTCCTAAAACAGTATGTGGCGAAAATAAACAATAGCTCCACTGATTGAAACGGTGTTATGAAAAAAAAACCTCCTCTCAATTCATAAAAGATCTCGATCATAAAAGCGTGTTTGCTTTACCTCCCAATGGTTGTTAATTCAAATCCGGTCTATATTATGTAACATGTCAGCTATTTATGATACATACCTTTAGTGCTGATCCGCGAATAACGAAGCGAAGCAATAAAAAACATTTTTTATTACGGTACCATAAACACTTTTGAAAATATTAACCTCATGCAAAAGATGACGTAAAATTCTGAAGCTTAATGTGTGACTTGTTACATTTTTTAAAGTTTATGGCGTGGGATATAAAAAGCTTTGGTACTTAACATTTTGATAAGCTTTCATCGAAACGAATGATATCATATATCGTGTGTTTAACGGTATTTAAAAACCGGGTTTTACCAAAATTTTCGGTTTCTAATATTATAATTGATACCTTTGTATTTTGGTTTGAAACCAACATAGTAAAAAAATGATTTGAGATGAAGTATGTAGCTTAAAAATCAGGCAATCAATGAATACGGTAAAAATATTATATTGAGGTTTATTTTGAAAATATGTTTGTTTTACATTTTGACTCGAGTACAGTAAAGACGGACTCAAAGGCATTTTCTATTTCAGGACATGTAATTAACAAAGCTTTTGTATTATAATATCGACTGTAGTAAGGTTAAAGGAATCAACCCACACAGGACAAATTTTACAGAAGACACGAAGAACGTTTTTAAACGATTTTGGGCCAAAGTCAAATTATTAAATAAACACAAACTTCGAGTGCAAAAAGATTTATACACTGGTGTTTAATTAACTAAATATAACATAACTATGATAAGTTGTTTCAGAAAACTCTTTATAAAGATCCCTTTTTGTAGTTGCAATTGTCACAGGCCCTTATTAATAATAATAATTAATAATAAGTGTTAATATTTAAACGTCGGGCTTGAGAAAATGTTGAAAATTGAAAAGCTGTTTTTGTATAAGCCCTAAATGTGACCATAGTTAGTGGTGGGCTGGAGGGGCTTGGGGGGAGGGCTCGCCCGAGCCCCTTGTTAAAATTTGGAGAGGCCGGCGAGCCCCTTGTTAAGTTAAGAAAATCATTCGTCTCAGATCAAATCAGCACCTAACTGCAATTTCTGTTCAATTGTAATACGAAGATATATCATCTATAGCAGTCGCGGGGAACCTGCGGCCTTTTGGTTACTCCGGTGCGGCCTTATGGCCAATTTTGTAATCCTGTATTTTTTTGTAAAATCGTGAATTCCTGAGATTTTCGATGTCTAAATCCTTAGAAGACCTAAAAAAGGTCCTGTGCTGGTAATTTTGGGAAATCCGTAAATTTCTGGGCTTAAGAAATTGGCATGAAATTGTTTCCGGCCAAAGATTCCCTAGTCAATGTTTACTGCGGCCTTATATCGAATCAGAAAAATGAATGCGGCCTTTAGAGAAGAAAAGGTTCCCACCCCTGATCTATAGTGTAAAGGCATTAAGGCTGAGATTTTCCGAGCCCCTTGTTAAGATATTAGCAGTCCACCGCTGACCATAGTCCTTGTTTATGTTCTGAGAATATGAGATATGTTTCTTTAAAATATTGTCATACGAGAAATCGATACGTTATTCATTCAATGAATTTTATTTAATAACGTTACAATGTGTTAAAAACAATCTTAAGTATAATCTCTTTCTCCTAGTTATATGCTCTTGTAGATTTTAAAATTGTTATACACATCTTTTATATTATTTATTAGGTGTGAGAAAAAAACTTAGATTTTAGTACCATTTACAAAATTTTAACTGACTTTCATATATAATAGATATGCTATGCTTAATATCTGAGCGTAATCAGTTTAATAATTTTTCTAAGCTTAAATTTGCCGCATGTGTGGTCGAGTGGTCAACGTCGTTGGCTACCGCTACGGAAGGCACGGGTTCGAATCCCAGTACGGGCAGTTTTATAAATTGATTTTTCAATCGATTTATGAATTTCTGTTCAAAGGCATGGATGTATGTGATGTCTTGAATTCCCCCCTCCCGTCCATCCTATCCTATGAACGGGGCGTATC
This sequence comes from Himalopsyche anomala, assembly GCA_031772345.1. Taxonomy (NCBI): domain Eukaryota; kingdom Metazoa; phylum Arthropoda; class Insecta; order Trichoptera; family Rhyacophilidae; genus Himalopsyche; species Himalopsyche anomala. Next base: position 6,676,644 of record CM062828.1, read on the forward strand.
GAGATAGATTAGCTAACCACTAGCCATATCCAAGCCCTTTCCTTCTATTCCTACTCTCTTTGGGAAAAGAGAGGTTGAGCAACTGAGTTTCATCAGTTCTCGTAGAAACACTTCTGTTGAAATAAACTCCATTAGGAGTCCGGGAGCGGACATGGTAAAAAAAAAATTAAAAAGTTTTCATTTTTATTAAAAATTATAATATTATGTATGTTTGGATTCCTATTTAAAAGTTTGTATCGATGATATGCCTTGTTTTTTTTTCAAATGGCCGCCGGTTCAGTAACTCTGAATACAGTCAAGTTCGGTAAGCGGGCGTCTTGTTTTGGTTAACGAATTTCACACAGTTTTGACTGGCACCGTCTTCAACTCAATCAATCAAACCAAAGATAATCTCTCATCCGCCAATATATTCTTGATTATAATCATAATTCACGTAAGTACAGGGATGGAGTCCATAAGCCATTATACCCATACTCAAAAACATACTTACATTATATTTGATTATAAATGTTTGTTAGTAAAATAATATGAACTTTATTAATCAAGCTGAAATGAAAAAAACATCATTTCAGCTTGATTACTTCCCAACGGTGGGCTGTCAATACGTTAACAAGGGACTCGCTTAATTTCAGAGCTATAGCCGGTGATTTGGGAAAAGAGTATATTTTTATCACTCTTAAGCAATTGTGAGAAATAACCAAAAAAGAAATCGATTTTTATTTAATAAATTTATAATATTTAACGATATACTGTTAACTAATCAATGTATTATAAATAATTGAAAACGTACTAACATGTATAATTAAACTATCGTAGATAATATATTATACAGAAATAACAGTTAGGTACTCACTTGATCTGTGAATATTGTTTTCTCTTAAATTAATAAGGGGAAAAAATTTAAGGAAACGATAAATTTATAAATGTCTATGTATATACATCTGTCGTAATTTCGTAAATATATTTTTCAAAAATCTATGGATTCAGAGTTTTATTAGAAGGGTTATTAATATTTTGTTACAAATATTGCTTGAGCAGCATATGGAAATTAAAGTTTCTTCATATTAATACAGAAAATTATATAGTCAATAAATATCATTTTTTTTACAAAAAAGTGAGTATGCGGAAATTTTCAATATTACACATAGAACATTTCTGCATTTTATTTTTTGTACTTGTGCCTATTTTAATTTCTGTATTGCTCTATTTTATATGTTCATGCAGCCTTTACACTTTACTAAAATCGAAAAACTCCCATTAAAAGAAAAGATTTTCAAAAAGAATTTCTAACATACTAATTCAAATTAGTATGTTAGAGTGAATAATATGATGCATTGTGTATCTCTTCTTAGACAGTATATATAGCTGAGTAAATGTAAGTTTAAAGCATAGTTCTGACGATGGCGTAAGCCGAAATAGCTATCAACCTTTAACTTTAAAAAAAAAAACTGTAGAACTGAAATACTTGATATTTTACCCTACTAAAATTATTTACCTATCAATTATTATTTATCTGTGTTATATGCATTAAGTTCATTTTGAATGCTACATTTGTATTAAGATAAACGACCTCTTGTTTTGGCGCCATGTGCTTTAACAAAATATACATACCGAATAGCCTAACTCCTCTTCTGTACATAGCGAGTAGATAAGTACGTAGTCACATGTATGGAGACTTGCAGAGGATAAGGCGATGAACGCTGGTCGTCTGCGAGGGGTTTGCGGTTCGTGGAAGCGTGAGCGCCGCAATCACACTGGTGCCCTGCAGAACAATAAATTACAACAATTATTACAATAGAAATGAGGCATGCACTGCAAGCATTATGAGAAATCATTTTATCAGCAACGTTAGACCTCATCCAATTATAAAATCCATTTATTGTCGTTAGAAAACAAACGAAACTAAACGAGCGTGGCTTGACTATTTCTGTAATAATATTACAATCATTGCTAATCACTTGCATTACAACTATTATGCCTATGTTAGGGTGGAAATACACGAGCAACATTTAGTCGCCAAAGACAACTCCGTTTTTTCCCAACATTCGCGTAAACGGGGAGTTTACTGTACTCGGTTGGTCTAAATGAGGTATACTACTGCATCGAAAATAGCGGGGCGAGTGAAAAAATAAATAATTCATAGATACTCCAATTTGAACTAGCCTTTTGTCAGCGGTGGGCTGCCAATATCTTAACAAGGGGCTCGGTAAATCGTATCCATTTATTTGTATCCATTATTGCTCCCAATGTGGAGCATATGGCATCCAAATGAAATTATCTCAACAAAAGTTTTTTTCTATGCGAACAGTTTGTTACTTAGTCGCTCAACCTCTCATTTCCAGAGAGAGTAGTAGAAATAGAATGATAAGGCTAAGACAGGACTATTGATTAACTCGAACCCATGAGGTCCGGCACGGAAGCCCACAACGCTGAATGAAAAAATGAAGGGTCTTAAAATTTAACCATCTACAGAAATTGTTGATTTTATCTAAGACGAATGATTTTATCTTAACAAGGGGCTCGCCGGCCGCGCTGAAATTTAACAAGGGGCTCGAGCGAGCCCCCCCGAGCCCTCTCTAGCCTACCCCTGCCCTTTGTTAACATTACGCACTGATTTGAATCACTAAAAATAAATCGCAAAAACCACTCCAACAAATCTTTCGTAAATATTAATATTACATCTTTTGTTTACTAGAGATAATTCATTTTCAATTTTAAGAATCCATTGTTTTTAAGTCAAAAAAACATATCTTAAATTAACAGAATTAAATTGAAACAGATTGTATTTGTGTAATATACACACATATTAAAGTATTGAATATGTATCTGAGAAATAAACAATACTAATAAGTTCCGTGCAGATCTCTTTGCCAAGTCCGGGTAAGCAAAGTATTGCCCGCGGCCGAAACATGGTCCACGTTTTCATTTCTCAAAAAGACATTCATGCAATTGATATTGCAATTTTATTTCGAGCTGAATCTTCAGTTTGCATTGTATTATTTACAATTGGAAAAATAATTGCTATTTTGTGCACATGTTTCGTTGAAAACTAAGACATCATTAAGTCATCGAAAGTTCCCACTCGGATACGGTAACGACAATATATTACGCTATGAATTATTTAGTCCCTAAATTAACCTACAACTATTTGTGGTTTTTTTTTCAAAAATAAATATGTCTGTTATGATTTGATTCATTCTTAGTTTTTCCACCAAAATTTGCTTCTCACAAAAGAAAAGTCTTGTGACTACCATGCAATAAATTTTCGCTGAGTAATTTATGTCAAAATGTTTCTGCACTGCCGGCACTACATGCAGGCGAAGCAGGAGAACGCCTTTGTGTGTAAATCTGTAGATGCAACCATATGTCTAGTGTCTGCCCTGGCTATATGTGTTAAAAAAATTGTAACCGTTCATTTAGGTAGTCGTGAATGGATAAACAGATAAAAAGATTTTCAATACAAAAACATTTATTTATTCTTTATATATTCTGCGATGTCAATTTACCTCGAGTTTGTCTCGAATGACTTACAATAACATCTCATTGAGTTTTTCTCGTATGATCTTTCAACTTAAAAATATTTGGCGCATTGGCATTAGCTGTAATGACAAATATATTTTTTTAAATGTATAAAAAAATATATATATAATCGTTTTATGAAACGATTTGATGATCGACTTTTTGGTGAATTTTATGATGGCGTAATGTATACAGTATACAATATTTTCGATGGATTCGGCGGTAACTTTGTTAAAGTTCATTTTTAATATATATTTTTAAAACTTTGTTTTGTTACAAAATGTGACATGTGAGAAGCATGTTATGTTATGTCTGATGATGCTTCTCAAAGTGGCGAAACACGTGTAAAACTTTGTCAAACAACAAGTAGAATAAAAAGGTTAACAAATATAATTTTATGTAATATAAATTTACAGTTTAAAAAATGAATTTTGATTATGTTTCTGTTTGATTTATATGGTATTTACACATATTAAATTCTCACCTAAAAACAATTTCAATAATATATTAAAAATCAAATGGACAAGTTGTGGTTAATATTTCAATTTGACTATCCGGAGTTCATGACTTGTGTCCATAACACGTACTAAATATTTATGTGTATTTATCATTTCATACAGCGTGCCTGTATTTCTCCTCTCCTGATCCTTTGAACTTTACCAGCACAGCCTTATTCAGGCATTAGGATACCTCGGTGTAATTATTTTTGTGATTATTATTTCTTTAGAGGTCGCCAATGCTGGCCCCAGAGCCAAGAAGTAGCGTCTAATGATAGTAAAATATATATTATGCAGGCTGCATTAACTTGACCCAAGTCATTTTGGATCTCTTGTAACTTGTGACCTTCTATATTAAATTTCATATTATCTAACTGTGAAACGAATGAATTAAGAAATAAGATCTTAGCCATATTAAATTGGTTATTAATATGAGAGCCTAAATTGTAATAATTGCATCGAATTGAACCGTGGATCATATATTACTCTCTCACCAGATGTTGTTCTACTCAGTATCTTATTCGAAAAGAGTAAGTACATATATATGGAAATCAGTGGTGGATTAAGCACATGAGTGGCCTCAGGCGCAATAAAATTTGGAGGCCTAGTTTTTGTGATAACATAAAAACGTCAGAAATTCCAAGCAAAATAGTAAAAATTTGAACAAAAATTACTTGGACTTATTTTATACTATATAACCTATTTTTGAGGCATCTAAGATCCGGAGGCCCCAAGCGCGCGCCTCGTTTCTTGAAGAATAATCCGCCATTGATGACAATGGTTAGGACAGGACTAGTAGATAAGTAATCATCATTTCTCGCTACGCCTCGATTTTAAGATATGAGAGATTTTAGACATTACATATATCCATGTCTTGGAACACAATCCATAAATTGATCAAAAAATCAATATGATGATTTGAGTGTTGGAGAAATCACGGTTTGCTTTTAAATATGTCAACTGTATGATTTAAATTTTATTTGAAAAAACCTTTTTTGTTAAACACTAATTGTGATCTCCATTCATACATTTTATTATGGACTATCAGAACTGTTATTAAAAGAAATTTTTGAATATCTGCTCCTATATCATTCACTATAAAATTGAAAGCTATTTTGGCTTACGCCTTCATCAGGAATATTACTGGATTATTGGCTCCACAATATATTGTCTCATATATTCTACCATTCTTATTTATATTTAAAAATATAGTATTAAATGTAATAAATTGACTGTATGCGTTTTACGATAGCAAATATGGAATCTAACAAGCACGAGTATTGTACATACGTTCAAATTTCAAGATCACATCACAATTTTTTCACATTTAAAGAATAATTATGAATTCCCCAGGTGGTGTTTTTGCCTTCACCCAACTCGGGTGTTATCAATATCTTTTTGCGTGCGAGTTATTCTTTGTTTTTTAAAATATGTTTTTTTAAATTAAAGTTTTAAAAATATTTTGTTTATGATATATTTGGATCAATTAAAAAAATAACAGAAACGTTAGACGTGTTGTTTAAAATACTTCTAGCAATAAAACCAACGTCAACTGCTACTAAACAAGTATTTTCAACGCCAGGAACAAAATTAGAAGTTAAAAACAAATTTAAAATATGAAACATTTAATATCCTATTTTTTTAAAAATGTGAATTTTTGAAATTTGAATAAATGGCTTTTATTACAAATGAGCTAATTTTTAATGTAGGTAATATTTAATGTAATATTTTAGTATAAACATATAAGGTATGTATATACTAAAAACTATCCGGATATCCGAATACATCCGGATAGTTTCAGTTTTACTATTCGATATTCGAATAGTTGATAATGACGAATAGTTGGAATCCCTATTTGTTACTCAGTTGCTCAATCTCTCTTATTTCGAAAAGAGTAGGGATATAAAGGATACGGATAAGACGTAACTAGTGGAATAGGACTATCAAACCTCGATAACTCTTTGCCCCGCCAAAAATTAAATCCATTCCATATATCATTTACTTTCTTGATATGGTTACGTCGTAAGTTGCCCTTAAGTTTTCTGATTTCCTGGTAGAATATCTTTCCCATGAGGCGGTAACAATTTTTAACACAGATCTTTTTACTTGCACGGCGCGGTAAATAATAAATACAATTTATTTTTCACAAACTCAATTAGACCCCCGATGAGTTCTTGTTATTTTAACAGTGTGTAAATTTACAACAATTAAAAACCCTTTTACACAACGAAATCAATAACACCTCCGGTAAGTTATTCTGAATGGCAATTTAAATTTTAAATATCGGTCTGCATTGATGTCCTGTATTGTAGAATGATTAATGATCCTATTTATTGCTGTGTAGGTCATAAAATAATGTTAATGCTTTTTCTGAGACACATTAAATGTTATTTAACACTTTGGTGGACACAACGTCTGTAGACGTTATATGTATTTATTTCCCTATATTTCGTCATAGCTATTTTTTTAGCGTATTATCCAGTTTTTTTTCTTGTGTCAAATCGCATGGAAATTTTGTCATTTATAAGTGAAAATTAAATAAATATTTAAAAAAAAATGAAATAAAAATGTCATATTAACACCTTGAATATAAAACAGTGTCCACCAAAGTATACTTATTTGTGTACATGGCAGGTAAATTGAGGTATCGAAATCTGACATAGTGTATGTATAATGGGAGCCGGTAAATTGCTCGAATGTAGAATTCCTCGAATTACAAATTGCTCGACATGCAATTGCTCGAATTGCTTGGTTATTTAAACGGTTTTAATACAGATTAGTGTTTATTACATAGTATTTGATCAATTGGCATTTTATTACACAGTATGTACTCTTATAGTTTGTAAGCCTAACTTTTTATCAAATTGTATATTATTGCTGTACTATTTATCATTGCCTCTAAATTATTATTTTTTAGATAGAAATTTAAGAAATACTACATATGTAAGTTGATCTTAATTCAGTAATATAGAAAATCAGTATTGTCTACTTTTACAAGGAGAGCCCAAAATCACTAATAATAGAAATGTTTATAGATAAGGGGTGTAACGTCTTTGTGATAGCTGTGGTAACGGGCATAATATAAATTATCGACTAAATATCCAATATGGCGGTTAATATTATTTTTTAATTTATAGCTGCGTTAATAAGTTATTAATATTCTTAAAGCATATTTATTATGTGTGATTTGTAAAAGTGGAAAAATTAAAATTTTCGAGGAATTTGTAATTCGAGCATTTGACGTTCGAGCAATTGCATTCGAGCAATTTACCGGGAATCATCTATAATGTATATAGCTCGCGACGTTCTTCAGAGTGATATTGTATTAAAACACCCCAAGTGTAATTAATATAATATATATATATATATATAAACTTCACAAAGAAACCTTGAACAGCAATAAGGTAAAACTGTAATTTTGGAGACATGTAGTGTAATTTTTAATGTGCTCACTGTCAATACTTGGTGGAAAGAGCATTATATTAAGAAAAACACAATATTCCTTTTTACTTATTTCCACTTTTATTTATCAAGATCAGGACCGGTGAACACTGTCAACTGATAATTAATATATTTTAAGAGTCCTCCATACAACTCCACTTTACTTCTCAGTGGCTTAATTGATCCTGTTGTGGTTTTTAATTAGGTCTCGTATTTTACCGGTCTGAATTTTAATACAGTTTCGGTTATAATTTTTATCACATTGGTCAGAATTTATATTAAATGGTCATAATAATATCGGTCACTCTACAAAAAGAAGAATAAATAATGATTAGTCACAATTTAAATGAAATTTAAAAAAACCTAACCTAACCAAAATGGTTATTTAATCTGATCATATAATATTTTTATTTTGACCGTTCATTGACCAAAAATTGAATTTAATTCTAGGGCTGTGGAGTCGGAGTCGTGAAAAATGAGCGGTTCGATTTTTTTTAAAAAATATATTTAATGATGTGTATTTAAACAAAATAGTCAAAAGTTAAAATGAAATTATTGAAAAATTTCCTCGGAGTCGGAGTCGTCTTTTTTCACTCGACTTCACAGCCCTGTTTTATTCAGACCGAAAGTTTATTTGAATTCTGACAAAAAAATGATTTAATCTCTTACCGTTTATTTTGTTCCAATTAATGGTAGTGTTCGAAGCGTTTACTTAACAGGAACAAGAATTCAAATATTTTTTAATTTGCAACACTGTCCGGATAATAAATGCTTAAAAGGAGATATGTGAAGTTACTTAGTTACTCACTTACGAAAATTCCGCAGTTATATAATACAGGCACAATAAATAGTACGAACCACCCACAGAAAAGCGTGCAAAATACCATAAGTAGAGTGTTTATAGTTTGTGCCTTTGTTTTATTCCACCTATTATGTTGGCAATTTATTTCGAACGGCTTTTGATCTTTTGAACCGATGTTCTTTTATGGCTGCATGTAATTGAACTGTCAACTGGTTGTTATTTGACATTTTGACATAAGTCTTGTTCAACAATTTGTATCAGCGAGAAGTAATCGATGGTCATCGACATTGATCCTTGAAAGGAAATTGCGTCGTAGACAGAAAGTTGACAATGGTTTTGTTAACACATTATATGCGGGAAACATAAAAATACGTTTATCGTGTACTGTCAGTTTTGTTGGTATATTGACTCATAATTTAATGGTTTCATCAAAATATACTACCGCGGCAAGTGACCCTTTTTAACAATATGCAATAAACCTCATAATTTATTATGCCCTGAATGTTCGTTCACACAGTATTTTTTTTAAAAGGCAACACATGTTTCTCGAATATTTAGGATATCAGAGTTCACAATTCCAGTGATTGTAAATTTGTAGGAATGAAGATTTTATACAATAATTATTTATATAATTGCATGGTATTCGATTAATGTTATTTTTTATACAGAATATTTTGAATATTTCATATTGATAACAAATGGAGTGCTATCTACTAAATTAATAACAGGCTTTTATATTCAACTTCAAATTATGATGTATTTTTCTGTTTTATAGCCTACGCAACCACCTAGAGGTGGGCTTGAAGGGGCCCACACGAGCCCCTTGTTAAATTTTTCGAAGACCGACTAGCTTTAACATAGCGAGTTTTACTATAAAGTATTACTTGTTCAGCTATTGATATTAATAATTTTACACTATATTGTCCAATGTTACAAAATAAAATACAAGTATAAAAAGTAACATTTGATTGCTTAAATACTTATTGTGTTGAATTAAATAAGAGTGATATAAAAAAATCCATCACTTCATCAGAACACCGCAAATAGCTCTGAGATTAAGTGAAACCTTGTTAACGTATTGGCAGCCCACCGCTGCAACTACTTAATCGCATGTGATAGATAGCTCTCGAAAATGATGATCATTTAAAGGTTTGTGTGGCCCCTTTTGAGCGTCTTTATTTTTCTGTGGCCCCTATACCATTGTTTTGTCTTCCCATGAAAATTATAATTTCAAAAACTCACCTTTTTTATAGCTCTTCCGAGATTTTCAAATCTAGAATGCCAGTAATTTATTTTATTTACGGATTTACAAAAAATAGCTGAGTGACGTCTGCCATTATGCCCTTCCCTGTATCGTTTTATCGGTCCCCCCCCCCTAAACTGTGTTGTGGCTCCCCAAACAAAAATAAATCTCTGTGGCCCACTTAGAACACGCTGCAACTGAACACATGGCCCACTTACATGTGTAATTTGTAACTTAAGAGTTTGAATCAATTTTCAGTTTAATCATAAGTCTTGCGATGTTCTATCTGATGGTGCTAATCAAAACGACAAAAACGTGTCACATTTTGTTACACAACAATTGAAATAACAACGTTTCAAATTAAATTTTATATTAAAAATGAAGTTACCGCCAAATTCATCGAAAATATACATTACTATATTGTAAGTTGATCTAAATATTCTGAATATACTATACTATAGATCAGGGTTTCCCAAACTATGTTCCGCGGAACACTGGTGTTCCGTGGGACCTAAATAGGTGTTTCGCAAAAATTTGGAATGGTAACATACGCTGCAACACATTTAAGCATCTTCTACTTCGTATCAAAAATCGAGTAATAGTAAATCTCCAGTGATGTTAAAAACATCAAATATCTAGGTACAGGCGGAGATTTTTAATCACTATGGACTTTGTTTACTCATATCTTTATGAAATATGTTTGAAAGATAATTAATCAATAGATAATAAGTGGTTTAATAACTAATATTTTTACTATTAAGAATTACCCGACCTAAAACAAAAAGCTGTGTTCCGTTGAATTTTCCAGACTTGCAAAGTGTTCCATCCCAGAATAAGTTTGGGAAACCCTGCTATAGATTATAGAGAAACTTGGTAATAGAATATACGGCTATTTATTTACGTCTAAACACGTTTCTTGAAATATTGTCTCTAACTCTTCGGAAAAGTCGTAAAACGTTACTGGACAGCAGTTGGAGCTTGTGCGTGGGCAAAGATTTTTATTTGCCATATTTATTTATTGTTGCTATATCCGTACAGTTCAAATTTAACGCCAGCGTTGACTAGAATGTGAAAATATTTTTTTCCATACATTCATTCTATTTCATTAACAGATCGTAAAACATTAAAACAATAAAACCAATCCCACGGTAAACATTCTAAAGGTGTTATACTAGATTAAAAGTTCTATGACTTTACGATTCGTTTTTTATAGAAAGTAATATGTTGCATCTTGCTTGACATTACCGATGACTTTATGGGAATTTTTAATTTCGTTTCTGTCAGTTGAAGTTGTCTCACATTTTATTACGACATCAAAAATGTGTAATATAGACGGAATTAAAAATTCTTTTTTGACAATTAATTTACAAAAAAAAATAGATAAGTATGTAAATCAGAATGGTAACTGTGTTTTAATGAAATTTAGTTTTACCAACCCAATCAATGTCTTAAATCTGAATTTACAAATGTATTAATTAAAAGCGGAGTCGTGTAAAAAAAGACGACTCCGACTACAAACATTTTTTTCAATCATTTCATTTTAACTAACACTATGGACTATTGTGGTTTGAAAACATATCATTAAAAATGTAGTTTTTGGGCCTGAGTTGTATGATTTCTCCGACTATGACTCCGGAAAAAACCCCCGACTCCACGACTACCGACTCCGACTCCTCAGCACTGATTAAAAGAATTGTGAAGAAGAAGTTGTGAGTAAATTACCTACACGATATTTTTAATATTTACACAATAAAAAATAATGAAAACGTAAATTAGGCAGGATTTTAATCATAGTCATATAGTGCCACGTATTCATTTTTTTGTATCAGTATCTATAATTTTTTTAAATACTTATATTTTCAATTGCTTGTTACATCATTATTATTTTTACTTGGCCTAGTATAAATACCTCAATATTCATGTAAATTCTTATTATGTTAGTTTATAATGCTCGTGATGAGCCAAGCCGGTCCTGATTAAATTTAAAAAATGTGGGATTAGTACAGATTAATGTTTTATTTTTTTAATATAAATGTAATAATTATCTCTGCAATTTTCAGTTCAACAAAATATATATTGAATAAACAAATAGATATGTGAAGAAAACTAGAAAAAATACTCATTTTTATCCAAACGTTTTTTCATAATTGGTACTAAAATACAATATACATGTTCATATTATGATTTAAGTATCAAGGATTCGTCGTCTTTATTGATACTATTGTAAACGCAAATTCAATTACTTTTATTATGTGAATATTGCATATCGTCATTTCTTAATAGTTTCCTCAAAACCGTTCCCGTTGATTTAATTCTCACGGAACGAATCTCTCAAGTCGCCGATAATAACTCCACCACGTATCGATTCTGCATGCCTATTACATATCGCATTTTGTCTCTCGATTTATTGCAGCAAATGCCCCGATCGGTAAAGTTAGACCCGTTCAATATTCAAACACCTATTGTCTGCAGCGCCTGATCCAGGCGAGATAATATAAACAAGAACACATCAATTAAAGCGGTTGCCGGAACTCGGAGCGAGTTGACTTGAGATACCTCCTCGCCCCTTCTGAGATCCGCGCAATCTCGGACCCGTGAACCCGACCATATGGTGCAGAGAGTATCATGGATCAATGAGAAAATAAAATGGCGTGGAATTTCCTCCTTGACAATAAATAAATTCACCCAAAAGATCGTTCACCTTTTACAATTTATCGAATCGGGCTAACTAAGAAGAAAGGTAGAGGTTATTTTAAAAACAAATAAATAATAAATGAATTATGTACATCAGCCCAGTTGAATTGTTGTGAAACTATTGGCGCGCCCTAGGTCACCAACCAACTAACAAAAATTAGTGAAAAATAACAAAAAAAATATATTTTGCATATCCATCTTCCATTATAAATAAAAGAGCAATTTTATCACACATAATCTATTTTATAATGTCATTAAAAGCCTGATTGATTGATTAACTTACTCTATACACATTTGACTTTGCACGACATTGCAAAATAGCTTAAATTTGAAATGTTTCATATATGTCCAAAATTATTAGGGAATCATAATTGTTTTACCAAATATCATACTATTTTCTGATTTCCTAATGACTATAGACATTCGGAACATTCGGAATATTTGAAATTGTAGAGGTGCCGTCTGACGTTATTTTTTCATAGCACGCATGCACATAATATGGTTTTCTCTCTTCGTTTATGATTTCCTGATAGCATTATTTCATGACACGCCTCAATAGCAGCAGAACTAACTGCCTGCCGTTGTCGTCGACTTAAAAAGTGGATAAAACAGTCGACCACATTTTGTTCGTTTCACTTCTTTATTTACTATATAATATTTATTTAAAAAAATCATACTTTATAATTGAGCACGTAGGAATGAATGTAATGTTTTTAAGTAAGCCTTCCTAAAACAACTTTCGTGTTTTCACAAAAAACCCATATGGAATAAATACGCCAAACCAAGCCAATCCAAGCCAAGGAATCCAATTCTGAGCCAAAATGTTGATCTCGGGATTTCAGGATTAGAATTTTGTATATACCGGGATCACGGGGCTGGTCCCGAAACTAGTTTTTTTTTTTATTAAGCTTTTTTTTCCATATCCACTCCTTAGTCGGAGCATATGGCCACCACATGATTCCTCCAAGATTCTCTGTCCCCCGCCAGTCTTTTTGCTTTCTCTCATGTCCAGCGTCTTGTGGCTCCACCGTTTACATCTTATAGATGGTCATCAGTGGTCTTCCACGACGGCGGAATCCACCCGGTTGGTAGAAGAGACAAGCAGAATTCAGGCTTTATTGTAGCATCCGCAGCACATGTCCAAGCCAAGTTTATCGTCGTTTTTTTTTACTTTGGACGTAATTGACGGCTGCTTAGTCCGTTCCCTTATCTTCGTGTTTCTGGTAAAGTTAAACCACCCCACTCCCAATATTCGGCGCAGGCATCTGTTTCCAAAGCACAGTATACGGTTGCCTTGTGCTTGTGTAATGTGCCATGACTCGCAACCGTAAAGCAGCACTTTTAAAATACATGCGTTAAACAGGAGACACTTGGTTTTGACTGAGTACAGCCGTGAGTCTCAGACATTCCGCAGTGAATTCAAAGTTGCTCCAGCGATCCCCAATCGCATTACGAGCACATTACGCAGATTGCCATCTCCTGTGATATGTGCCCCCAGATACCTGAAGTCATCGACCCTCTCGATGTTCTGCCCCGCGGTCGTTAAAGGGCAGTCTGGGTCTGGGCAGGTATTGTTGCAGAGCACATTGGTTCTACTCGCATTGACCTTAAGACGAATGTGGTGTGAGTTGCTCTGTAATCTGTCCGTTGTCACCTGAATACCCTCTACAGATTTGTCAAATATGACAGCGTCATCGGCATACTCGAGTTCCCATAGCCTCAGGTTGGAGGCAACAGCACCTCGTTCAGGTGGAATTGACTTTCTCAGAATGAAGTTAATGATTATGATGAAGAGGAATGGAGCTAAGACGCAGCTTTGTCTGACCCCGGTTGAGACCCTCAAACATTTGGTTGTAATATTAGTTGGTATTGCCGACTCGTATTGCAGCACTCACTACCCTCGTGCAGGCATTTAATCATGTCAACGATCTTGGTTGGGATTCCGTAAAATCGTAATATTTCCTACAGGGAAGACCGGTGTGGACTATCAAACGTCTAACAGTAATCCACAAAGCAACATGCCAGCGAGCTGTTGAGTTCGTTGCTTTTGCTGAAGAAGGCATCTAAGGTTGTGTATTTGGTTCGGACAGGATCGTCCAGGTAGGAACCCAGCCTGATTTTTCATGAGAATACTCATGACTGGAATCCATATTCTCGCCAAGATTATCTTTGCAAAGACCTTGGCAGGCAAAATGAGCAGGGTGATGCATCGATAGTTATCATAGCAAAGTTGGTCACCTTTTTTGTGAATCGTAACCACCTCACCGTTGACTCAACCCTCGGACACCGTTTCTGCTTCCACACCTTACTGAAAATTTGTTCAATAAGAAAATTCAGTTTTAGAACGCTTTATATCATAATATTTATTTTTCTTTTGATTTTTTTTATGTGAACACATATATGCACAAAGCAGATTTTGAATAAAAATGAACAATTCATGCTTATATATAATTGTTGCCGCTGAAAGCATTCATTTCCAGTATGCAAGAATATATTATAGAATTTAACATTTTTGGCATCTATTAAAATGTTATTTATCACCATTAATTTATATTTATAATTTATTTTGTTCGTTGCAGTTTCTTTGAAATGAAAAAATGATTTCTTAATTGGGAATTATTTTGTGTCACATAAATGAAACGTGATTCATTAGGTATGAGAGTTAATAGGAGAAGATTCTATTTTATAAGAAAATCAATCCCGAAAGTTTTGGGATGATGTATTCTAATCCTCGGAATCAAATGTATCGAAAACTGTACGGTATTGGATTCCCTAATCCTGTCTCTATAAAGAATCCGTAAGTTCAATGTTGAAGGAATGGAAAGTCCAAATAATCAATCACACACGGGAATCAATTGAATTAGTAAATATCATAATAAAGTCTTCATAAAATGTATGACAGGACAGATGATTTATATTGAACAAATCTCTTGCAAAGTTCTTTTGTTTTATTGGTTTTAGAAGTAACTACTTGCCTACAATTATTATTCCTCAATTGAAATCAAATAAATGTTGTTGTGCCTGTGCTTATTTTATATTGTTCGAGCCCATGCAAATATTCAGACAATAAACAACAAGAGGCGCCACTTAGAACAGCGGAAACTGTTGATAATTGAGCATTTACAATTATAATTGGGATTTACACATTTCTTAGAACTACGCACATTCTTCTAAGGTAAGATTATTCAATCGAAAGTATCTTTCGTATCCTTAGGAAAATTTCTCAAGTTCCTAGATGAATAGTGTAAATAAGTATAGCATAGCGACACACATGCACATTCCATAGATTACTATAGGCTGGCCCTTGACCTGTTCTTTTACATTGTGTAAGGCTTGCATAAAGCACTAACATTGCAGATGCATTATTACCGCAATCTACCATTCCTCTTAGTGCAAGGTTTTAAAATAGGGGATAAAACGCATTCGCTGACTTGACTACCATCCGCATTATTAAGTGAAATCTTCAATGTAGAAGGATTAGACCAGGTCCGAATTTTAACTACAAAATGGCACTGCAATATAAGATTCATCAGAAGAAAACTCAATACGATAAAAAATTCTATCCATGCTAAAAATATCTTTTTGCAACAATCATAAAACTGATATTGATATGAACATATATGATATTTTAGATTATTATTAATATAAACTATTAAACTTTTGAAATCACTATTTTTTTCCATATCCACTCCCTATACAGCATATGGTCACCACGAAGTTCCTCCATGGCTCTCTATCCCCAGCCAGTCTCCTTGCTCCGAGTGCGATGAAATTTTGGTGAGTTGTTGTGCGGACGCCAGAATAGGTTTATGAATCAGCGGTGGGCTGCCAATACGTTTAATTTATTGGTTTTTTTCCGTATTCGTTCCTATACCGTTCATCCGACTGCGATAAAACTTTGGTGAGTTGTTGTGCGAACGCCCGTGAGTGTATATAAATCAGCGATGGGCTGCCAATATGTTAATTTGGTAATTTGTGCCGTATGCGTTCCTGTTCCTGGTTTTTGTCTTAAGTAATTTTATATCTATAATTTAACTTTCACAAAATACAGTATAGAGATCAAAGGTTTGTCTTTATAAAAATTTTGTTTAAAAAAATGGTAAATATATATAATACTAAATTAAATAAATAGTAAATGATAAAATACACAATAATTAAATATTTGTTTTAGTTTCAGCGTTGTTACGTTAAGCCCCCGATTATGTAGTCTTACAAATGGTATTAATTATTAAATTTAACGATGCAGAGCTGAGTTCTACGAGTTGAACAACGGTACCAGAATAAAATGACTATTTGTCTGCTGCGAACTATTTTTCAAATCCGAATATAGCGAAATTCGTCCAAGAAGTAAAATATATCCAAATAACTATTTTTCTTTGAGCTTTTTCCACTGATGCATTTGTTCATGTGTTATTATATAACATTCAATGTTATAACATTTAGTATTTATGACTATTTATAACATTTTTTTGATTACAAATGCGGCTCTGTGTGTACACATGAAAACATCGGCCGCTCATTCCAGCGCAGTGATCTATGGAAATAAAATGAGATGCATGATGAACATCCTTCCATGTAATTGCTGAAGGCGAAGACTAAACCTTTACAAAAGAAAACCATTAAACAGTAAAATCTTAAAACGTCCCATAGTATTTATCACTGATCTCTATGAATTATTGCTAATACATACAAAGGAATTTGAATCGTTCAAATTATGTACATTCACACAGATTTTGTCACTAACGACCCGGGATTCGCCTTTCGGCATCTGCAGACGTTCAAGTGCACGGATGAACTTGAACTGACAGTTAGTTCAAGTAATGTACATAATTTGAACGATTCAAATTTAATATTGAAATTCCACCAAGCACCTTCAGTCGAAATCTTAAATTACATACAAAGGATTAAAAAATACATAAAGGCCTCCTTATTCATTATTTTTAATCGTTTATGTAAAAATTAGTCTTCCAAAAATATTATATTTCAATATCAGATAATTTAATTTCACACAGTAGAAATGTTTGATAAAAATAACAGTGTATTAAGTGTATTGCTGGGTTAATATTTTAATAATCTCAACAATTTTACTATTCATAAATTATCGATCTTAAAAATATGATGTAAATGCGTTTAACGGTAGTTTGGCATGGTTGTCAATCTGTTCCTTGACCACTTCGGCTGTAGAAGATATTCCTGTAAGGAAGTGGAAAAGGGTTTACGCGAATTTAGACATTATCTTGACCAAATTTTTTAAGTCCTTGATTTGGGCTAAAATATATAAACTGCTTACTATTATTTGATCCAACCAATAATTGAAACCGAGACCCTCTTGCCGCTAGACAGGCGTTTTATCATACATCCACTGTGGCCGATGGTTCAAATATTATTTATAGGAATATGATTATATTCAACCACCTTCCAGACGACAGGCTATAAACATTTCTTGCACGTAAATATATAAAATGAATTATGTTATTAAACAAGAAGTCACGTTCATGATTTGTAGTAAGTATTTAATTCTATACATATTTTTCACAGCTGTTAGAAGCTTTGATTTAATAAGTCTTGTGACACTAAATTTTCTTCTCAGACTTGGACAACAATAGCGATATTGCAAAATTAAAGCGACAAATAAACTATTCCAGACTGACAGAATATTAATTAAAAATATGAATTTATTAATGGCGATATCTTCATACAATTTGAAATACTTCGCTTAATGATTTTGGAAACTATCATATATTTGAATTCACGTAATATCACCGGGTAGCGATATTAATAAAAATTAAAATCCATAACTTGGAGAACATATTCGTGTAGCCAGCGGTGGGCTGCCAATACGGTAACAAGAGGCTCGCTAAATCTTATAGCTACTCTATAGATGTTCTGAAGGTGCTAATTTTTTATCACTCATATGCAATTAATTTATAAGCAATAATTATTAAAACTGTCGAATGTTACTATGTACACTTATGTTTTGTAACAGTACGCAATATATCGTAATTCAATCAATATTAATTGACAGCTAAAAAATGTCTGTCAGAAATCTCGAATTTACATTACCACTTTCTAAATTTAAATATATTGCGTATTTATAGATCAATTCATAATAAGGTTTTTCTTGATTTAACAAGGGGCTCGCCGGCCTGAGTAATATTTAAAAAGTGGCTCGCGCGAGCCCCTGCGAGCCCCCTCCACCCCTGCGTGTAGCACGTTGTTTTATAGGTAATATAACATTTAGGTTTTTTAATTCTAAAACAACCCAATAGATTACATATAAAAGGATTCATCTTTCAACAAAAATTAAAATTCGTACAGTGGAACCCCGATCTACCGTTCTTGAATTCTTCGTTTTCCCGTGTGGATTGTTTATCGGGGAACATTTTGTGAATACTCCAGAAAGAACATGAATACTGAATATTGGAATGGGAAAACTTCGGTTAAATATTTCAACGTTACCATGTGCTCAATACATATTTTTTTATGTCACTATTATTATTTCTTGACGTTGCTTTTATGATTTTTAATACCAACTATGTAATCGTGCATTGACACCGAAGTGACAACGTGAGGCATGTACCGTTTAGAACTATATAACCTAAAAATAATAAGCAAACTACCACTATTACGTAATATAGTATATATTACATACTCGACGTACGTCAGCACGGCTTAATGTATGTATATACCCTACTCGGTTGGATATATCCCTTCAAGGTAGTCGTTGCGGGTTCGAAGCCTCCATGCTCTTGCATTGTGATCACATCTGATCATTAAGCTACTTGTCCAAGCCCAATAAATTCTCTTACACCATTAGCCAACGATACTCCAAGCTGCATATCAACTCAGGTAGAATACAACCATACTAAGTATACTTAAATCCATATGACGGGAGCGTCGTTGTTTATTTAAATTAGATCTGTTACTGTCTGGGGAAAATACGTTAAAAGGGTGTTTTAAGTTCATTGAAAAATTTACATAAAAGAACATATCAAATACAAAAATCTTGCAGTAATTATATTATACATACTTTAGAAATATTTTTTTGAAAAGTATTTATTTGAAAATTTTCGATTTGCCTATCTTAAGTAACCCTTATTAATTTATTCAGAGCCTTGACTAATATTCAATGGGCAAATTACGGGTTAAGTAATACTTCAAAATTTTTGTCAGAGTATTCAATTTTTTTTTATTCATATATATATGTCTGCGTGGTCGAGTGGTCCACGTCGTTGACTTCTATTACGGAGGTCACAAGTTCGAATCCAAGTACTTATTTTTTTATAAATTGATTTTTCGATCGATTTTTGAATTTCTGTCCAAAGGCATGGATGTTTAGGATTTTTTGATTTTTGCCCTCCAACGTATCCTATTTTAAGTCCTATTAGGTCTGCATTATCATTTTATTCCTACTCTCTTTTGGAAAGAAAGAGAGGTTGATAAACTGACTAACAATCAGTTCTCGTAGAAACACTTATGTTGAGATAAACTCCATTATCAGTCCATATACTCCACATGGACTTGTTAAATAATAATAATAATAAATATTCCTTTATAGCAGTGGTTGTGAAACTTTTAATGTTTTCAAATTAACCACTCTCCCAATTTGTAGATATGGGTTCGATGTAGGGCCTCCAATCCCGGGATCCCGTCCAATTTCGTGATCCTGAAATTCCGGGATTGTGATTGTACTAAGAAGGGAAGAGCTAAAAAAAATAATCCTGAATTTATACACGATTTTAAGTTGAACGTTCAATCCCGTGATCCCGGGATTGGAAAAATTGTGAGCCCTAAAATCCGGGGATCACAAAAAGGGTCCGGGATTGGATGCCCCAGTCCGATATTACAGCAGAGGTCATACTGGTTTTTTTAAACTGTAAACTAAAAGAGACACTTATTTCTTGAGCAATAGAGCTTTTCTTACTACTTGTAGATCTTAAAAGTCTTGCGGTAAGAAAACAATGTCTTAACAAAAGTCTAAAATGTATATTAATTAAATTATAGTGTATTCAATCTGCGGTTACAAGATATGGTGCATAAACGCTTTATATACCATATGAAAACTATTTATTGATTATACTTTGAATAAGATGTAAACCAGTCTTGATCTATGTTTTAAAAAATGTGAAATCAGTACAGAAAAGTGTTTTAAATCAATGCTATATTTAATCAGTGAATATTATTTCTGAAATTGTAACTAAAAATAAAATTGGTATACCTTTTCTACTATATAGTAGCTGGAGAGACTTACAATATTTGATTAGATAACCAGTAGCAAAGATCAGAGGAAATTCATGAGATTATTACGAGTATAATGATCCAAGAAAAGCACAGCGCAGGAATCAATTTAAATTTCATTCCTTATATGTGTAGAAAATCTCATGTTTTAAAGATGCCTTAGCGATGGCTATAAAGATGTTTTAAGCATATCGACTGTGGAAAGGAAAAAGG
Source organism: Himalopsyche anomala (assembly GCA_031772345.1). Taxonomy (NCBI): domain Eukaryota; kingdom Metazoa; phylum Arthropoda; class Insecta; order Trichoptera; family Rhyacophilidae; genus Himalopsyche; species Himalopsyche anomala. The sequence continues at coordinate 6,697,291 of CM062828.1, forward strand.
ACGTAACCCACACATATCAAATTTTACAGGAGGCGCAAAAAACGTGTTTTGATGATTTTGGGCCATATGCAAATTATGAATTATACACAACCTTGAAATGCACGGATACTTCTAAACTGGTGTTTAATTGACATAACCTAATATTAATTAAAGAAATTGTCTCGGAAAAACCTTTATTTCAGTCTTTTTTCTTGGATTTAATTTTTTCAAACTTAAAAGTTTAATTTAGATACTAATTCGGCGTTTGCAGCTTGCATCCTTTTGATAGAACGTGTATCAAGTTTGATACATTGTGATTATCGAAAAAAACTGTGGGTTACGTCCTTTTTCCTTTCCACAGTCGATATAAATATAATTGAAAATCCACGCAAAATCTCGTATTCTATTATTCGATTCAATATTGCAACGTGAGTCTGCTTTTTGCTGGTACTCTTGGAGCTAGTCTACGTACTAAGTATTCAGGTTTAGTTATTCCATTAGAGTTGAAATCAAACTCATTTAGTCTATTGCCATGTAAAATAGTAATTACTGCGTTAGTTAAGAATATTTTGAATTGTATTCACTGGTATCAATTCTACTTATATGACAGTTCAATATTTTTATTTATCAACAAATATTATAATAGTAGGGTAAAAATAGCAACGTATTTAGTGCTACAGTTTTTATATTTATTAGTGGATAGTTATTTCAGCTTCCGCCATCGTCAGAACTATGATTAAACTTACATTTTTCTCAGCTATATATACTGGCTCCAAAGAGATAAACAATGCATCATGTTATTCACTCTAACATCCTAGTTCAAATTATCTAACATTAGGCATTCATAACAATAGGTTATCTTTCGAATATGAAGAAGAAGAGAATCAATAAATATAACAAAATATTATGCTTAAATTATTCAGTGCTTGAACCGTTTACATGGTTAACTCTAGTGCTTTTTTTCCTCTGTAACACGTGGAACGGCATTCCGGCACCTTTTTTCTCGACATTTTGAATGTTTCAAATTCGCAAAATTTTATTTTTATTTTCCATTGAAAACTTTTGTTTTTTTTATGCCAAAAGACGTTTGAAAATATTTTTTCAAATTATGATCTCGCGAAAAAGTAATCACAAGATCGATTTATGTTCAAAAGCGTTGGTATCTATTCCTCCCACTCTTCCAATCGTAAAATTAACACGGCAAAATGAAAGCGATTAGTTAACCACTAGTCCTGTACCAGTCATATCTTTCTATTCTGACTTTCTTTAAAAAAGGTAGGTTGAGCAACTAACTAACAATAAATTCTCGTAAAAAAACTCTCTTGTTTAGATATCTCCATTAGGAAGTCATACCCTCCGCAGGAAGAACGGACATGAAAGAAAAAATAATTTTGACAAGAATTGAGTTCCGGCATGTTTTTTTTTTCAAAAAAATCACTGAATAAATTTTCTAACTTTGATATTCCACTGATTGTTTTACAAACTTTGATACGCGTTTCGCTCTTTGAGGAGCATCTTCAGACTTTATCTTAATCAGAGTTATATAAATTAGTTTTAAATTTAAAAAGAATTTTCACAAAGTCAATCGAGAATTATTGAAGTCAATACCACCAGCTTAAAATTAGTTTAAAAGAAAAAAATCTCAAAGTAGATATGCAATTCTTGAGTTGGTTCACTGATTGGACTGCGTATCTCGTGCAAAATATATTCAGATTAACTTGCTGCATTGCATTTAAAGGATGTATTTATAATCTTCGATTGATACTAAGCTCAAGATAAAGTACAAACTTTAATTATCATATATCAAAGGATCAGCTAATACAAGCCAATGGCCATATATGCATTTGCAGTTAACCCTGAGCAATCATAAATAATTTCAGTATGTCTTTAAACATCACGAAGGCTTTCGCAATGAACAATTTGAAAAGTTTAAACTATCAATCTTCCATTTCACACAAAACGTTTATAAATAAAGCCTTGCAAATCGATTTATTCGGAAAGCTCTCTGTTCATGTGGGATGTTGAGCTTTTAACGTTTAGCTTTGCATGCCATATACATATACGTATAATGTATAATGATTCTAAGATAGATATTGTTTATGCTCATTGAAATATGCAGGAGCACAATAATATCCTCACTCAATAAAGATTTCGTTGAGCTATGATATTACTTAAATGATGGTCATTATGATTTTTTTGTTATTACTTTTTTTATTTTTTATAGATAAAGTATTGAAATTTTCTGTGAAAAAATACTTAATTTCGACTTGATTTTCTAAAAAAAACATTATTTCCGACTAGGTTAGGGGCAGCGCCGGCGCGAGGATATTTTGCGCCCTAGGCAACGGTCATTGACTTGCCCCATTCTTAACGAAATATTTTTTTAATATATCCATGTCCGCTCCCATTGTGGACTATATGGCATCTTAATGGAAGTATCTCATCAGAAGTTTTTCTACGTGAACTTTTTGTTTGTCAGTCGCTCAACCGAATCATATAAAATACTATTCATAATAACAAAGAACGAATACAAAACATTAACATAAAATATAACGCACTCTTTTAAACAGATTATATAAAAATAATTTTAATACTCGATTTATGCGCCCCCTAATGGTTTGCGCCCTAGGCGGTTGCCTATTTCGCCTGTATGGTGGCGCCGGCCCTGGTCAGGGGTGGGGAACCTTTTCATTTCTAAAGGCCACGTTCATTTATCTGATTCAATATAAGGCCGCAGTAAATAAAACGTTGACGCCCCTCCACCTTTTTTTCGACTGTCGAATATATAATGGGTTGATTCCGCTCTTTTTCCAAACGGTTACGTATAACTTTTTATCAAAGTGAATATTTTAATCAATTCAAAAGGCCGCATCAGAGTAGCCAAGAGGCCGTAGGTTCCCCTCCACTGAACTAGGCTGTCATCTCCGGACTACCCTGAACTTAGATTAACATATACACACATAATTGATTGCGTCATTGTCAACGGTATCAAGGTATCAATGTATTTTAACTTATATCTCATATTATTGATTTATTTATTCGATGGAAAAGTACAAGTGAACGTAATTTCCCCTCAAATCATTTAAGCAATAATAATTTCTGTTCTTTCAGACCACACATGCGAAATCGAACAAGGAAATGATCCCACGTGTTTTCATATGTCGCGCCCTTTACTACTAAAATATCCCATCCAAATGGTAATCTATACAATTCATCATGGCATGACGCCTGGAGAATATACATGGAGTGTTGAGAGGTAGGTACGAAGACCCGGTGAAAGCGTCATCAATATTATATTCGATGTCGCTATAAACCACAAATGGACGTGGGCACTATTGCGAATATTTTGCCATAATATGTTGCAACCACTAATTCACGTGGGTATTTCTATTATTTCTATCAATAATAAAAAGTGTTTGATTCTATTGTTATTTTCAAGCGTTTCTTCAGTACTGATACAATTCATGTCTGATTCCATGTGTACTGTATATATAACATAGCAATGCATCTAATTAAAAAAAAAATCCGGTTTATGTTTTTAGATTTATTTTTACTATTTTACTTTCAGAGCACTCACTTAAAATCGGTGGTATAGGGAAATGCTAAAATGCTTCTACTACCGATTTATGTAATTAACGGAATTGAGATTGTAGAAATAACAATTTTTAAAAAAATAAAAATATCTTCTGTAATCAATTATTGATACTAGTGGAAAGCGATGATTCATTTTATTTGTATAAACTAACAATATCGAAATCTGGTCATTAGCAGAACGGACTCCAGGCGGACGGGGTAAGACAAAAGGCCTTTGAGGCGTGGTTGTAACGACATGCGAAGACGAATTTCTGGGATATTAATTACATAAATTAGGAAGTTTATAAGGAAGTGAGATATTTAAAAAAAAACTGATGGACCGCTAAAAAATTATCACACCAAAGTTAAATTTTGAAAATGTAATACATTTAAGAATATCCCTTCTGGGAAATGTAGTATCCATAATTTTCGAAAGAATCAACGCGGAGAAAATTATACGCGAAGGATTTATATTCACCTAAAGCTCTGGGGCCGCGTTTTCCAAACATTTTTAAAATAATAATGGTATCGTTGACAGATTCGGCGGTAGCTTTGTTAAAATTAAACGAAAGACTGTAAGAATTAATTCCACTATTTGGAATTTTTTCTAATTTAGAATATTTAAGGAGGCTAGCACAGACTATTGAAATTTCATTTTAAATAATTTATATTTTACTTAGGTATGTTTGTTTATGTGTTGTCTTTGTTTGAATTTTTTTCATTTAAAATATAATATTATGTAGAATTTTTTTTTTCTCATGTCTAATTTTTTTTTTATTTCCGGCGCTTTTGTCCGAATAACCACAATCAATACAAAAAAGACGTGATTTGAAACAATACGTAAACATTATCGTTAAGATAAATAATAAAAATAATAAAAGATTTTTTGTACTTTTTCCACAAAAAAAAAAAAAATTGATCAGGACTGGTTTCGCTCATCGCGAGCATTATCAATTGATAAGATAATACATAAACAGTGCTATTTATACAAGTTAAATCGAAATAAAAGGTGATATTTAATTTGTATAAATAGCACTGTTTGTGTATTTTTATTATCATTTTTTTTTTTTTGGAAAAAGTACTAAAAATCTTTTATTATTTTTATTATAATGCCATTTCACTAAGTATTGACAGTGAACACCTTAAACGTGATTATTGTTAAGTATTGCTTTTTATTGCTTAGAAAATCTACAACACAGCCAAACGTTGCAAAATGTGTTTTATGCTAGCTCATAAATATGACTATATTTCAACGAAAACTGTAGTTCATGCTAAAATATAATCGTAGCAAGGTTAGTAGCACTGTATTATAAGGTCTAAGTCATAAATTTCCAGATATAAATTTAAAAATAAGGTAAATTCTTATGTTCGTAGGTATTTTTAGCTCTTTTCGTATCGCAATTGACATGAACGACGCCTTTCACGCAAGTGGTGGCGGAAAATAGACTCGCGTGACAACCAGGGAACATTATGTATCTTTCGACACTCAAAAGAAGATATCGTGACTTGTCTTACTTTGATTTCATGTTATCCATTTTATATATCTCGGCAACTTAATCGAAATTAAATACAGGCTCTTAAAATAAATACTTAAATAATCATTAATGTTTAAATACCTTGTAGAATTATATTATCAACACATTTGTATTATTATCATATTTTCTTGTATTACACGACTCATGTAACAGCTACTGTTTAAGGTCATGTAAAACTTTGTTTCAAGTTGATGTACATAAGAGGTTTACATCTAAGTTAGGGCTCTAGAAACAAAGACGACAGTTTCCGAAAATTAGATACATCATCGTGTAGAGCTGAAAATTTCATAAATGGTATTATTTTTTTTTTTTTAAATAAGGCTGTAATTGTTGGATCATATGGCGCAGTGGCTAGCGTTGTGGGCTTCCGTGCCGGATCTAATGGGTTCGAGTCCCAGTACGAACAGAATTTTTTCGATCGATTTCTGTTCGTAGGCGTGGGTGTTTGTGATGTCTAAAAATTCCTTTCCACTCTTCCAATCCTTCAATAACTGGGCGTAGCGAGTGCGATTAGTTAACCACTAGTCATGTCTTAGCGTTATCCTTCTATCCCTACTACTTTTATTGGTAAAAGAGAGGTTGAGTAACTGAGTAACAAACAGTTTTCGTAGAAAAACTTCTGTTAAGATAACTCCATTCGGAGGTCATATGCTCCACATTGGGAGCGGACGTGGATTAAAAAACAAAAAAGTTACATTTTTTTTAATGTATTAAAATCGATTTTGTCACAAAAGCGGAACTTGTTACAGTTAGTGTTTACTGTATAGCAAACGCGGCAGTTATTATATGGAGTTAAAAAAGACAATGTAAATTATATTTAAATGGCAAGATAAACGTTTCATTGATTTTCCAGCATTTTATTATAGCATTACGAACACTGTCGCCTTTTTTACTGAGCACCTACAAATACAACATGTTCCTGTGCCAAACGGATATTTTAAAGAAAGTATTTTTTAGTATTAACTACCCTCAAATAAGGATCACCTCATGTAAATAGCGGCTTGCCCGCATGGGCCATGCATTTGATTGATAGCTGATTTAGAAGAAGCCCAAGGTACACCAGTGTAATTTTCCAAAATTAAACAAAATTCTTCAGGTCAATCTCAGTATTTATAATACGAAAAAAAGATATTTCAAATTCTTAAATAATCATTTATTTCAATTAATGTCCAGTATTTACTGCACGAAAAGACCCTTGATCTTTTGAGTAGTGAAATTAATATACGACTGACGTTTCGGGATATTTTATGGTAAGTTAGAGTGGTTATAAATGTCTTATGGAAAATTTGGTTATCATCTTTTGAAATTTGATTTATTTATATTGAATATATTGTAGGTAGTTAATGTTTCGACCACATAGAATAAAAATAATTATTGCTTTACATCTTAATTGAATGACTATTGCCGAAAGAATAGATACTACGACAGTTTGAGTCATGGCACTAAAGTCTTGATTGTCAATACAACTGACCAAGAAGAGACAATTATTTAAAACAACAGGTATAAACAAAGATTCGCATGTAAAATCAAAGATTATTGCTACTTCATTGTTAGACTTCATCCCCAGTTGATACCCACCCCATTAGCTGTATTTATTAAACATTAAAGTATCAACACACAAAAAAACAGTGCAATAATAATTAATTTACATATGTCTGTGAACGCAAGTTGCGTAAGAAGTTATATAGTGAGTAGACATAGACGCATTCTGCAAGATAATTTTATCATTATGCCATTAGCAGATTGTTTTGAAAGCGGATTTAGAACGAGACCAGTGGTGATAAACCACTTTAAAAAGTCACAAATGAATGGTACAACTATAATCTGATTAAGTACCTACCGTATAGAATGTATATTATAATCTACTTAACTTTATTCGAATTCGCTCTTATCACGCAATCAAATGGCGTAATTCAGTGGCATGTCGAGGGTTATGAAGCACTGCCATTAAATTAATAAGATTAGATTAATATTAATTCTTTTAAAGAATTCACAAAACGGCTTATGGCAATCGCAAAGAAATGTAATCAAAAATATATTTGTAACTTTGTTTTTATTGACTTCGCTTTGGGTAAATATTGAGATAAACAAAATACATGGGTTTAATATTCATAAATGATAAATATAACATACATAGATGAGAGTGCATTTGGTACATGGCCTCTATTTTTTAAAATTACATTTAAATAAATAGTTACAATTTAAACTGATCCAGTATAATAAATATTACTGTCATGGCTATTGTTAAAACACGAAAGTTGTTCTAATTTACTTTACTACAAATAAAATAATATTAATGTTAATTTATCTGACAAACAAATCATTTCTCATTTTGTGTCAATAATTTCTCGGTTATTTTATTGGTTAATATCTTACTAAAAAAAAATTTTTTTCAAGACATATTTTAAATAAAAATAGACAACAAAAACAATAAAAATTGAGCACAATTAAGGAGCTTACCGATTTTGAATGAGCAGGTAAATCTGCCTAATTCCCCACTCTTATACCCTATATGTGAGTTAATATTATATTATATAATCATAAAAAAATCCGACAAACAAAAATAAATATAATTCTTAAAATTATCCACCATTAAAATCTGTAGGCATTCTCATGGGTTGATCTTTTTCTCCAGCAATAGCTTTAAACTTAGTGATAAATTTATTTATTATATAAACACGATACATTCATTTACTAAGCGTCTCGTCAAGTTCATCCGTGCACTTGAACGCCTGAAGATGCCGAAAGGTGAAACCCGGGTCGTTAGTGACAAAATTTGTGTGAATGTACATAATTTGAACGATTCAAATTTAACACGATTTTATGTTGAATGTTCAATCCCAGGATCACAGATGGGGTCCGGGATTGGATGCCTTAGCCGGGATCATTAACTCTCGTAGTCTTTCGTTTGGTTTTATAAATTTCATTCAGTCTGATGCAGTTGAAAAACGTACTAAATCTCAAATTTAACCGATTATCGTATGTAATTTGAAAAAGCACGTTTTCTTTGTATATACAATTTTTGACTACGGTTTTGTCTAGGTGGGTGTGTCTTGGCAGATTTGTCTTAACGACAATGTCTCGTCGGTAATGTCGAGGTGATTTTAGTTTCGGAATGCACGTAACTTCAACTATGGTAGTAATGAAAAATCATTTGATAAGTATAATTAATAAAATGAACTATTAATAACCCTTCTTCAGCTAAGCTTTCAGACACCACTGTTATAATTATCGCACTTTTGGGAGCGTTGGATATATTGTAAAGAAAACTTGTTTAGAAAGCGTTATTACAAGTAGCGCATTATAACGATTCAATTATTGTGTCAACCTTTATCGATTTGTTATCTTATGTTATAAGGTTAATTAAACTTTGAGGTACAAATAACACCTCGGTTACTCATGCCAGTGATTTATTCAACTATATAGAAGTCGTAAATTAATAAAATAGTTATTTGTCGTTATTTATCGTATATGGATATCGTGGGCCCAATAAAACAAATCATTTGATTTTGTTATCTGTGTTTATTGACAGAAATGAAAATAATTGACTAATTGGTGATTTGATTGTACAAAACGTTGCGTGCAACTTCGATAAATTGGATGGTTTTATTTTTTACTTAGATTGTTTTTCTATTAGGATAAAATTACTTTCCAAATAAAAATATATTTTAGTTGAAAAAGCATTCATTTTACAAATAATCTTTTATTTAAATGTACTAAAAAGATAAAAATAGTTTCGATGTCTATTATATTTCCTCAAAATTATTCCCTCGTCTAAGCAACATCATCAGCACAGAAAGTCGAATCGTTGACTCTTCTTGAATTGGGAAACAAACCATATCTCACATTTTACTATCGCTAGTAGTCGACGGTAGGTTAGAGTTATTAATTTCGGAATAATTGTCTCATATGACTAAAACTAAAAGCGCGCGGCAAAAATATTGGAGGCTTGCGGAAACCGTTTGATCTTCGTCATCGCTCGGTCGGTAAAGTGTATGTGGGAGGAGAGGGGGTCTTTGCTACTTTCGACCCGTGTTTGTTTAGACCCCGCTCTACCTTACAATTGATATTTGAATATAATGCTTTTCCACCAAGTATTGACAGTAAACACCCTAAGAGTTTTTAAACCTATAACGAAAATAAAGATTAAATCTTTTTAAAATCGCAATACTAATAAGATATGTACTCAAGAATTCAAAAAAAAAAGGTTTCTTTATATTTCAGTTTGACATAAAAATATGAAATTATCGTTTGGTATACATTGACAAAGAAAATAAGACACATTTTGGGTCGAATCATAAAAGTAAACAACTTCAAAGATATTATCAAATATGAGACAGGACAGTGAAAAGGTGGAATTTTAAAATTATAAAAATACCAACGATAAAACGGATGCCAAATGTTTTGTATTATATTTTAAAACTGACAGTCAAAATAAATGCTATCTTTTAAATAAATAAAATAACGATACGGTTATATTAAGGAATATTGGCATGATTGGAGCATCAACAATGAAAGAGAAATCAATAAAAAGGTTACTATTTTGTGTTACATATTAATTTAATTGCTTTCTGGCGTGTCTTGTTAAATGACAGCTTTAAAGTCTTACGCCACGTTAAAACGTTGACCTTTGCGAAAAGCTGTAATTTTTTTATCCGTTAATTCTTATCAACGGCTTTCTGTGAAATATTTGAAAATTTAGCCTTAACTAGAATCGATTGTTTTTGTTAACCTCTGACGCATTTAAAGGAACACATAGGCCAGTGATGGCGAACCAGGAACCCGCGTGAAAAATTATCTGACCCGCTTGAAGTCTTAGAAATGATGAAAAACGAGTTTCTGCAACAATCCGGGAAAAAGTATACTAGATCGAGGATTTCAAATTACTCGGTGAGCTAATCCCAATCCTGGGTTCCTGTATGTGACCCGTGACATGATTTTTTAATTTTTTTAAAATCAAATTTGACCCACTTGCGAAAAAGGTTCGCCATCCCTGACATAGGCTTTTATACAGAGCTGTGGAGTGGCGTAAAAAAAGACGACTCCGACTCTGACCCAGCTTAAAAAAATAATCAACGACTCCGACTCCGAGGAAATGTTTCAATAATTTAATTATAACTGATATAAATCAGATCATCTTTAGTCAGCCAAGCATGAAATGTCAACACTTTTTACTATTTTGTTTAAATACAGATCATGGAATATATTTTTCAAAAAAAAATCGAGCCGCTCATTTTTCACGACTCCGACTCCACAGCCTTGCTTATATGATCGTCGTATAATTTATGTTGAAGAGTTACTTTCTAACGAAAAAAAACTAACCGATTCTTTTAGGGTGTTCACTGTCAATACTTGGTGGAAAGGCATTATATTAATAAAAACACAATATTCCTTTGTACTTTATTCCACTTTATTTAAAAGGTCAGGACCGGTTTCGCCCATTGCGAGCATTGTCAACTGATACGAAAAAAATATACATAGTGCTATTTACGCAAAATGAAATTGAAATAAAAAGGTGTAAACAATGTATGCTCGTAATGAGCGAAACCGGTCCTGACCTCGTAAATAAAGTGGAATGAAGTACAAAAGAATATTTTGTTTTTTATAAAAATAACTGATTCTTTATTTAGGAAAGATAAAATTTGTATTTCAACCTTATTGATAATATAGATTTTGAATAATTCAATTTTGTAAAGTTTTAGTAACAGCAATTTGATAAAAATAACGCGTATAGTTTTACAACAATTAAGTCCTTGAGAAGTGAAGTGACCCAAGAAGTAAAATGCTAAAACTTTTCTATCACGTCTTTATTTGGTGTTTCGGTGGATGGCATATTTTTATTTTACGAAAATAACTATATAAGTATGTGTATTTATTGAGCTCAATTCACCTGTACGATATTTTAAGACATTTAGAGTATTATAACGCACGTAACTCATTTTTATCCAAAAAATACCACTTGGCTCACTTCACTTCTCGGGGGCGCAATTTGTTGATAACTATAACGTCTTCATGCTATCGCCCAAACTATGTTTGATTTGATTTTAGTTTATCTATTTATACACTTGCTTAGGAGAAATAGACACTATATATAAAATCTGCTTACTCTAACATTGTAAATTTTATTAAAAAATAAACTATTTAATCTTTTAAATGGTTTCGGCGGTAATTTTATGGAAAGTCACTTTTAATATAAAATTAAATTTGATAAATTTGTTACTCCAGATTGTGTTACAAAATGTGAATAAATCTTTCAATATTATGTCTGAGAATGCTTCTTAAAGAGGCTAAACGTGTATCACAATTTGCGATACAAGTGGAGTAACAAATTTATTAAAATATATTTTATATTAAACTATTTAATGCGAAAATTTCGGTTTGTGTTCTTCTAGGAAAAGGAACATAAATACATAAATGATATTAATAATGAATCATAAAGGCAATTAGGTTGAAAACTTTGATTGTGAGATTTTTTAGTGAGGCTTGGTATTTATTTGACATTTGCTTAATCTGTCTTCGGTTATATAATAAAAGATCAAGATTAGTAAAATACTAGTTTTTACTAGAATACGGCCAATTATATTTTGGAATAAACTACATATCGTTAATGTAAATCCATAGATGTGAACGTTTCCCTTTGTGAATTGAAGGTATTGTATAACACTTAGTTGACCGGTAAATTGTTAAATGATTTTGTATTTTTCGAAATTATTAAATAATAATTATCGGGTTCTGTGTCAAAGCGGTTAGTGTTTTGGGCTGCCGTGCCGGATCTCACGGGTTTGAGTATTAGTATTATTTTAGTCCTAGTTAGGGCTTCCAATTAACCGGACATTTAAACTAACCGGTTTTCGGTTTTTTTCAAAAAAATAAACCGGGTAACCGGTTTAAACCGGATTTATTTTCAAAAAACTAATTTTAGTACCACAATAACCAATGTTTCAATAAAAAGCATTTTGATTGCTTAAAAATAGTCAATAAGTGCATACAATTAGAAAGTAGATAAAACCTTTTTATGAATGTATGCTCAGATACTACTTTCTCGGAATGATAGCAATTGCATATATTATACAATATTTAAGTTCCATATCCAATATTGTATTGTTAATAATTATAAATCATCCAAATAATAAAAATCAAATGAATACGTGAAAAAAATGTAGATTATAATTTTTTATTTAATAATTGATATTTAAATTGCTTTGTAACAGTACAAGTTTTCGGTTCGGATATTTTTTCATTTAAAAGATATAATGATGAACGTATTTATATGTATTTTTGGTTCAATAAGGTTCATTTGTTTTATTATCATTGGTATTATGAGAATCCTTTCGTATTACAGATATTTGATTCAAAGCAGTATAGTTGTCCATGATTTCGACTACTTATTTGCTTTTAATATGGCGCAGAAATTAGACAATTGAACAGTACAATACTTTACTATATTGTACTACTTATAATACTATTATTATATACAACATTTAAAAATATTTATACTCTACATATGAATAGTTTAATAAAAGCTCGTGGTGTTCAAACCAGAAAAAGATTTTTTAATTAACCCGGTTAACCGCCCAAAATAAACCGGGTTTCGGTTTTTTTTAAAACACCTGAAAAACCGGTTAACCAGTTTCGGTTTAAACCGGTTTGGAAGCCCTAGTCCTAGTCCTATTTTTTCGATTGATTTATCGATTTCTGTTCGAATGCATGGGTGTTTGTGATGTCTAAAATATCCCTCCCACCTTTTCCGATCCTTCAATAACTGGACGTAGCGAGAGCGATTAGTTAACCACTGGTCTTGTCCCAGTGGCGGATCCAGAAATTGTCCCAGGAGTGAGCCATTCAATTTGAAAATAAACATGATACATAAATAATACAATATAGATGATTTTAAAATAATATATGTATATAAAAATAGTTAATACATAATTAAGTATGTATTCTAAACAATTAATGAGCCTATTTCACAATAAAGTTTTAATAAATCAGAAAAATAGAAAATAAATTCTCCTGAAGGATCCTCCGTGGATCCACCAATGTCCTGTCCTATCCTTACCCTTCTATCCTAAATACTCTCTTTAAAAAAGAGAGGTTGAGTGACTTAACAGTCTTCGTAGAAAAAAAATACATTCACCGTGAAAGTATGTTGAACTGAGTGGCTTAAAGATACTGCTCGAACAAAGTATCAAAAAATAACAGAACATCATGCATGAATGTCAGATTTAAATATGAATATAATATATGCAGCATTCGTTGTAATTAACAAGACATAGTGTCAACAATTGGTTAGCAATTTATCTCACTTTTATCAACCGGTTCATTCCTCTGAATTGACACCACTGCTCTTGAAGTAAATTCTGTTTATAAATCTAGAATTGTTCAAACACCATAATCAATTATGGCGCGTGCTAAGTTTCTCGATCATTATAACAGTTGGCAACCTTTGTAGAGTGGATGGTATGTAATGTAAACACGCAAACTACCTCAAATTTAAATGGTTTTAAGTAGTCGATCTAATTATTATTTAACGAGGAGTTGTATTTGTTTATTCGCGCTGAACTATACATCAGACACAGTCGCCATTTTGATCAGTATGGCACTGAGAATAATTGATATATAGCATAGATTTATTTGTCAGTCTTTTTTTTATATTGATATCTTGTTTTAAGACTGAATTGATCATGTTCAATATTATGTAGCTATTCCTTTTTGACGCGTTAAAAAATATTTCGTTAAATTTTATCCCACGGAAGATTACTTAACACGAGTGTTCGTGCTAACTGACAGTTCTTGATGGTGTTAATTTTCCGAAAATAAAACTTGGTTATTTGTGCCAACAATAAAAATGCCTGTGTGGTCGAGTGGTCAACGTCGTAGGCTTCGGTTACGGAGGTCTCGGGTTCGAATCCCAGTATGGACAGTTTTTTCAATCGATTTATGAATTTCTATTCGAAGGCATGGATGTATGTGATATCTTGAATTCCCCCCTCCCACCCATCCTAACCTATGAACGGGGCGTATCGAGAGCGATAAGCTAACCACTAGTCCTGTCCTAGCCCTATCCTTCTATTCCTACTCTCTTAGGAAAAAGAGAGGTTGAGCAACTGAGTAACAAGCAGTTCTTGTAAAAACACTTATGTTGAGCTAAACTCCATTAGGTGTCCATATGCTCCACATTGGGAGCGGACATGGTAAAAAAATAAAATTCAGAAGCTTAGTCTCTTCCGCTAGTTGTTATGATAATACCTGGTTGATTCCAGCAAGTAAGAATTTTGAACAGCGCGAATCAAACCCGTAACGGATTGTTGCAGGTACAATAATGTTTCCCCGTGAAGCTATTCTCAAATTTACTATGATCTAAATACTAATAAAAATGGGTTTGTAATCCTCAAAATAATGTTTGCATTTAGTTTTTACGTTTGGTATAATTTAAATATAATAATTGCGGCTATATTTATTGTTGTAACAGTCTTTCATTTGACCAATCAGAATGTGTTCGAAAGAGGTGATTTTGAAACAGTCAATCGAAATTAATCGTCAATGACGGACCTGATTAATCTGACAAAAAATACGTTAATTGCAAGCGTTTGGCAGTCAGTTTGTTATACGGCTTGTCAGTTTTTCTTAGTTTTATCAACCTTTTTTTGTTATTCTATTTACATGTAAAATGTCAATAATTTTCAGAAAATTTTCATCCTAGATCTGGTTCTGTTATTAAGCGCTTCGAAATTATTTACAACCCTTATAAGCAAGCAACAACGAAATAAATTTCGCATGTTCTGATCATTAAACTAACAACTCTATTTAATTCTTTCAGCATAGTAAAACAAAAAGTTTGTAATTTTGTTTCTCAAATAGTAACTATTGCTTAGGTTAGAAAAGCTATATTGATTTTAACACTTCAGTACAATTCAAGTTTGCAATTAAATACGTCTAGAAAGATCTAAGAGACTATGTTACGTAAGGAAACCCAGAAAACATAATAATACTGAATTGAGTATTTCAATTGTAGGTGCTCGGCAGAATTTCAATACTAAATTTGAATCGTTCAAATTTTGTACATTCCCAGAAGTTTTGTCACTGAAAATACGGATATCGCCTTCTTTAGTTAAAGTTTATCCGTGCACTTGATCTTTAGTGATACAACTTATGTGAATGTACATAATTTGAACGATTCAAAGTTAATTTTGAAATTCCACCAACACCTTCAGTCGAAATCTAAAATTATATACTATTTATAATTAAAGGTGAATACACGGACTTTGTTCATATTTTGTATTTGGTATAGGCTTTTATTATTTTGGACAAATTTAGATAATTCTATGTAGTACCTATCTTATATATTTCGATTAGGGTCACATGAAGTTTGTGGAGCTCAAAAACATATTGATTGATGATAAAATCAATTGCGAACAAACCGCCCTACATTGAATAAAATCAAAGTCTGTCTACCGTACAAACATCACCTTCTCACTCCGGCATCCACTTCTGAGCGCCCGGTATATAAAAATGATTGGCGCCGGCTTCTACCCACTCTCCGCGCGCACCCTTCGCCAATAATCTCGGACCATGACCCGGAAGAGGGAATGAGAGGTATCGAGAGAGAGGGAAGGGAGGCGATGGCGTCCTTATGACGTCACGCCGGTCAAGCGCCACGCTCTCTGCCTTGTGTACCTTCTGGTCGCCTGGCAACTTCGCGACCGACAGCTTTCGCTGCGACGGTTAAAGTTTGATTTTTTTAATTCGCGATATTGTTTGAAAACGCCTGAAAGCGTGGGAGTTAAATACAAGTTGATTTTGTTTGCAATGTATGTGAGTAATGAAAATATCTTTAACTAATATAAAAAAAAATGTAAGACAGTTTTCAATGGATTTAGCGGATACTTAAATTAATACTTTATATTATAACATTTTTTTTTAAATATTATATTGTTGTATAGTAATAATAATTTGTCTACCTATGGTTTACATACACAATGATTATAATTAGCGTAGTTGGGGACAAATGATATTTATTTTATCAAAAATAACATCAGACGGTTGCTAATTATTCAAAGAGACATATTGTTATATTGATAATAAAAGTATTTTTCTTCTTCCTATTGCCTCCAACAATTCTTAATGTTTGCTAGTCATTTCAATTATCCCATACCACAAGTTGGTTGTTAAGTATCCCACCACCGCCCGTTATGTGTATGCAGCCGCATTTTCACGGCTGCCTTCCATAACGCAATACAATCAAAAAAAGAAAAGAATTTACTCTTCATACTATTGGCCCGATACAGAACTGCATGGGACCTATATTTTAACCATGCACTGTCGTGCTTAAAAAAATTAGGATAGAATGAAAAAAGAGAATGGCCAAGCAAAATAGAAGATCCAATCTCCTCAGAATGTACTATATGCATCGAACTAATATTTAACTAGATTTCATTGATTTTAAGACGAGCCAGGATTAGAATTATCGTTGGAGATCAGCAACGTAATGGCAAAGCAAGATGTGGGAAGCCAGAAACTGGGAGGTTCGTTCCTTAACAAGTTGCTATTTTTTGGTGGATTTTTTTGTTTTGAATAATTTATTAAAAATTAAATGTGATAACTTTGTTATTCCACTTTTTGTGTTACAAAACGTCACACGTTTTTCACATCACCCCACCTGTTAAAACTGTCAAGCTGCGTAAGTCAAGTAGACAGACGTAAGATGTCTAAAAAACAACACATTTTCAGAGTTTGCGAATCATTTGATAAAAACATAAAAGTAATAATGTTGAAACACACCATTTAATGGGTTAAGAATAAATAACTATTATGATATAAGATGCTTTTCCGTATTGTAATTTCATGAATACTTAAATACTTCATGAATATTCCAAACAAATAGCCGATATTTTTAAATATTAAAATTTTATAACTTATCTTTATTTTTATTTGGTAAATTATTAATAGTAATTACCTAGATTAAAAAATATATAAAAACCAAAACAGCAAACTGCCAATATCGTGTTATGCCCAAGATAATTAAATGTAGTAAAAACTAATTTTCATCAAATCAATCATGGCCTTTCTGAATGGTATGGCTACAGAGGCTAACATTGATGTGTTATTTTTGGTCGAATCCGTCTCTTGGTATTTAAAAGAAAGCCGTTTTTATTTGACATATTATCTTTTTTATCACTCACTTAGCCTATTCTAGTAAAAATATTCAACGACGTTCATTCGTATTTAGATCAATCACTAAAACGAAGCCTCGTGAATTATTAACAAATACAACATGTTCGTACTACTTTTCAGTATTATGAATATTTTATTTCGTACTTAAAAATTTTCTCGGTTAATTTAGATTGCGCTAAATAAAATTCCGCAGCAACATGTGGCTCGCTGTATGTCGCACGCTACGCTTACGAAATTAATGGCTTCAAAATGTGATTTTCTTCTTCCGTTTAAATATAATAATATTATGCATACAGATTTAATCCTGGGGTTCGTTCGTTTGCAACTTCATGCACGAGTTGCGATTACAAAACTGCCCTATGCCGAATTGAGGTTAATCCCTCGGTACGATTTTTTTTCATACACCCGCCGAATGTGAACTAGGTTACTTCTGTTGATTCAGGTCATTTTATAAACGTGCTCATTGATTTATTCACAATCGATATAATTAATAATAACTGCCAATACCCTTTTCATTCATACTATTTCATAATTAAACGAACACCATTGATTTTGTCCAGACAATGCATATTTGAAAATAATATGCTCTTTGTTTCTTTTAACTTACCAACTGACCACTGAGATTTATGGAATAAGCAGGCGACGCAGCGTAGTGCAGTACGAGGCAGCATCGATATTGTATTACACGAAGAAGCACAGACATGCGTCTGCCCTGCTCTGGGTTCCGGTGTAGTGCCGGCATATATTCCTGCGTAACACGAGGACGTTTGGACGCGTCCTTTTGATTATGCACGCTAAAATGACCGAGAAACTAACGAATTAGTGTGAACTGAATTTTCCTTATACAATACTTCTCATGTAGATTACTTTTAAAATACTTGTAAAAAAGAGTTTGCGGAGGTCGTTGTGTGTCATTCATACATGTCACTGACACAGTATACACTGGACGTACATGTCTGCTTCGCCTGCCAATTCTGTGGTACCCTTCATGGCGTCATAATTTATTTTGCACTGAATGTCATTTTGCCCATATTTTTTTCTCATAATTTATTATGCCCTGAATGTTCGTTCACACATTTTTTGTTGTTCGTTCAGTATTTTTTTTAAAAAGGCGACACATGTTTCTCGAATATTTAGGGCATCAGATTTCACACTCCCAGTGATTGTAAATTTGTAGGAATGAGGATTTTATACTATAATTATTTATATAATTGTATGGTGTAGATTAATGTTATTTTTGTTTTAATTAATGTTAATATTTCATATTGATAACAAGTGGAGTGCTATCTACTAAATTAATAACAGATTTTTATATTCAGCTTAGAAAAGTAGTGAAACTATGATGTATTCAAAATGTTTTTATTTATTTTTTAATGACTAAATGTCACCTATGATTTCTTTGAAAATTTCACCCGAAAATATTGTTTGGCTTAGAAGTTGTGTTGATTTTAAGAATGTAATATATTTTTGCGCTGAACACTAAAAAACGCCCGCTTATAAAGTGTTAATAGAACGAACAATAATCTGAATCTAATGATTGATGAAAACATAATAAAGAATTTTTGTATTGCCGTATTATAATAGTGTTTTACTATCCAAATGAAAGCCAAGTAAATCAATACGTTACGTACGATATTACGATATTTAATTGCTTCCATGAAATCAATTTTATTTCAATCGTAAAAGTATTCGATAGTTGCATAAAAGATGTGGTAGAAGATTTGAAGAGGTTTGTTCTATGCAATTAAAAAGGCAATCAGAATAAATAATATTGTATGTGCAAAGCATAAAAAGTTTACTTAATGAAAGAGTCGTGGCACTTCTCGATATGAAAAGAACTTAAATATCTACCTGACATCAATAAAATGTGAAAAGATTTCATTTAAAGTAGAATATGTTCATCATACATAATAAAACCATTATAATAACAAACTTATGCATGGATATTGTTTCTAATGACCTCGCGCACAGAGCCGTCACTGATACATTAATCTTTATTTCCATCCATTAAATTAATGGTTGTATCAATAATGATTCAGAAATTGTTATATGCTGGAGTAAATAATATGATGTGTATAAAAAATCAATATACCCAGGGGTGGGCTGAAAGGTGCTCGGTGGGGGCTCGTGCAAGCCCCTTGTTAAGATAAAAAAATCATTCTTCTTAGATCAAATCATTACATAATTGCAATTTCTGTAGATGTTTAAACTTAATTATTAAACAAGACTTAGTTGGCCCTTCATTTTTTCATTCGGCGTTGTGGGCTTCCGTGTCGGACCTCACGGGTTCGAGTCAACAGTATTTTTTCGATCGATTTTTGGTTTGAAGGCATGGGTGTTTGTGATGGGTAAAAAATTTCTCCCATTCTTCCGATCCTTCAATTCAACTGGGCGTCACGTTAGCGATTAGTTAATTAATAGTCCTGTCTTTCTATCCCTACTACTTGTTGAGATACCTTCATTAGGAAGCCATATGCTCGACACTAGAAGTGGACATGTATAAAAAAATGGATAAGATTTACCGACCCCCTTGTTAAGATATTGGCAACCCACCGCTGAATATGCCTAACATGTTCAAATAATTACATGTAAAAAGTAACTGAAGCTTTTCAGTTTTTAATACACACTATTAAACTAATCTCTAATAAAGGTCTTCTTGTCGAGATAGCACTCTTGCAACATTGCAGTTATATACAAGTATTTTCAATAATAATCATTTCAGTATTCAAGTTTGCGAATGTTATAAAAATCAACCAAAATGACAAAATCAAATAGTGTCGCTTTTTCTTGTTTTCGCCAGATTCGGTGTCTATTGTGTACAATTTTATTTTTAACATACTCATATAATAAAAACATATGTAACCACATCATTGTTTTTGAATTTGGTGAAATAAATAAGATTCGTCATAATATTATATCTGTCTGCATGAAATTTGTACAAGGACATCTCTTTGCTGTAATCGTATTGATGTGTGTATACAATCTTTGAATATTATAGTAATTAATAACCACTGTTATGTGTAAATTGTAAATCTTTGTTGCAGATCTGGCGTCATGAGCATTAACAGTTTTTAACAATATTGCTTTGGATGTCAACATATTCTACGTGTACGTGGGTGAGTTCCGACGAATGCTATTTTTTATGTATCAAAGTAGAGTCTGTCGGAACTTACTCAGTTGACTTATTTGACATTTTTTTTGTACTGCTTTTATTATTAAATAGTATTATTTATTTTTATTTTTTATTGTAAAAGTCTTAAATTTCAAATTTGCCAATCTTATGCAACGTTAAATAAATAAAATCATACTATCGCTTAACGTAGAAACATGCAACATGTCAAGCCACTATAGATCTGTCATAATACTCGGTATACGTGCTTTATTGGTAATTTTTTATAGCCTATATAATCGAGTAAACTTTTTAGTTAATTTGTATGTAAATGCGGACCTGCTTACAATGCAAAGTAAAGTACATACTCGAGAAGGAATAAAAGCAAGCAAACGATTGCCGCTGGCCATCGTTAGCACACGCAACTTTGCCATCTCGTATCAGAACTCACCTATACCTAATACTTATGTATTTTGTTGTTATATCACTATTATAATCCTTTGTATAGGTTCGAGTACCATAGGTCATTCACTACCATTAGGAAGTCGCTACGTACAGGGTTATGCAATGTTTGTTCTAAAAAATATACCAAATTTTCAAAATATTCAACAAATACATATTTTCCATACATTAATATATTCATCGTGAGAGTTATAAGTGATTCTTTTCTGAATTAAAAATGCGCCCGACAATCTATATATAGTAGCTATTGGCATTCAATAAGGGTTATGGTCAGCGCCCGAAATCGTAATAAATAAAAATAACTTTTGACCTCATATAAAATGAATTCATTTTTCTAAAAGAATATTCAATTTTCTTTAATGCGTAATGCCTATTGAATTCCGGTATCATTCAACGGTCACCGTTCAATGCGATGCAACGAATAACTATTCACGTAGGTACGTTTAGACTCTAAAACGAAGAACGTAAAAATCGTTTTATTTATTTTAAATTTTGATAATAAAAAAGCTGTCAGGATTTAAAAAAATATTTATTTTTCCGCGGACCCCCTGTCGTTGTCCACGCACCCCCAAATGATTTTTAATTTGTCATGGACCCCCACAGCGGTCTCACGGACCCCTGAGGGTCCACAGGAACCACTTTGGGAACCACTGGCTTAGAGCATATTATTCAAGATATTTGACTATTCAAAAACCTCACGAGGGATGTTTAAATTGTTTTATAAACACAATTTTCACTGATTCGTATTATATTTTTAGTAGTAAGATTTTTTGGGCTCATGGACTGTTTCCTTTAATAAATTAATTGTGGTACGCGCTTTGTGGCATGTTGCGTCGTCTTGTTGAAACCACAGCACTTCCACATTAATGCCATTAAATTAAGGAACGACAATGTCAGTAATCATAGATCTATAGCGCTATACATTGACTGTAACGTTCTGGTCGGCATCATTTGTGATCAAATAAATTTGCACAATTTACGAGTATTGTTCCGGTATTAGTCTGTCTATTCGTGGTGAAATGGCAAACAAAGCTGAGCACGAATCACCTGTCACCTGTCAAATTGGCTTTCGGGAGAAAAAAACTTAATAATACAAGATTCCCTTTCATTCATTAACTGCTTTGCTTCCTCTTAAGAAGTGCCGGCATATTTTAGTTATTTCAGGTACATCCTATGGGCTTTAGTACTACCCATCCAGTACGCTTCAAATCCCGTCGGTCAGTTGAAGAGGACCTTGAAAATAAATAACATTAAATAATCCAAACATTTTTATATGAGTTTTGATTGTTAGTAAATATTATTATATCCGTATATAATAATATATAGAACCAGCCAAAAGTGTTTTTTTGTTCAATAAGACGTAATGAGATTATTTCTAACCATCCGTTCAAATCATTCTCAATTAATGAATGGTAGTATATACACATAAAAACATGTTGTAATTATTTGTGTAATATAACTATGGTTCCGAAATTCGACGTGATCAAGATACAAATATTTGCTGACGTAGAGTTAAGCATTGTCTTTCTGTTCTTAAACAATACACCATCAAGTAATACTAAATTATAATTTGTTTGCCTTAAAATTACCGCCGTTATTGTATAGTCAGTAAGTAAATCAGATCGTAACAAATCCTTGATGTCTACTTAAATTGATTACGTTACCTGTTGTAATGCGTTAGCCCATTTTCTACATTCAGTTAACCTTTTATTTAAGCAAATTAAATAACATCCGGAAACTTGGGAAATTTGCTGATACTAAAATCTACACTATTTTCAGACGATAATAATTCAAACCAAGGTTAATAACAACGCACGTTTGGGGGCCATGCAGGTATTTGCGTGCGAATATTTTTTGCAATTTTCGTGCAGGCTATTTCATATGGAGTGATCGACATTATTGTTTCACAAATTCATACAAAGATCCCTAAATCTTCATTGGTCACTGATCTATATTAGATGAAAGCTTTCAGAAATTTCGATGCGTTGATTTATGGAGAAAAATACTGTTGATCTTTATAATTCTTGTAACGTACATACATGTACATATCGACTGTGTAAATGAAAATGTACGTAATCCGCAGTTTTTCCAAAACAGCTTTTTTCCATAATCACAATGTATCAAACTTGATACACGTACTATCTGCAAATGCCGAATTAATATCTAAATTTAGCTTTTAAGTTTGAAAAAAGATGAGCTTGTGAAAATTTAAACCAAGAAAATAGACTGAAAAACAGGTTTTTCACAGACAATTTCTTACCCTGTCTATTAAAGTCAGCGCTTTTCGATAAGAATCATTGACCACATTATGTAGTGTATGAATGAGACATGAATTTCTGAGCTATGGTACCGGTTTAATCATTAATATGTTTATAGTTACCATAAATATATAATATAAAGCAAGTGTAAAAATATTCAAATTTTTAAAATAATTTTACAAAAAGCTGAAAATACTTATAAATATAATAGATAAACAAATCAATATATAAATAAAAACAAAAAAGAAGGTACTATGTTAACAATATAATTTACCTTATAAACATATCACTCTCCACGTTGGACCATCGTATTCCGGTGTGTCATAGCTTTTTACGGTAGACTTAATAAGAAAATAGCCACCCTTTCCAATTCACTCTAGCGGTCAAAAGCGTCACATTTTCCATGGACACGTTCAAGCTTTCTTCACGAAAACAATGAGTAATATTTCCAGCCTATCGCGTGGAGTCGACTCATTAATTTAAATTCCTTTAACAATACGATTTTAAGAGTTCGGTCGCAAGAATATTTCATTTTACGTTCAGCCATTAGTCGTATCGTCAAGGAAAGTAATTCTTTTCATGGTCGTAACTTAAACAATGCAGGTAAAAATCCATAATATTGCTGATACTTCTTTGTGTGGATTTATAACACAGAAGAAAAATTAGCAAGTAAAATTAGCTATGCGTGTAATGATCATAATAATCATTAAAATTTCTAAGAAATACTACTAAATTAATCACTATAATTAATATAACATAATGTGATATAACATATGCAAGGGGTGGCCATCTTGTTTGGTATTACAAATAACTTTTTCATTTTAAAAATAATTGTAATCTTCTCTTTTTAAATATGATCTAATGTCTTAATAAATAAAATGTTTTACTGGCGTATCTTTTAACACAGCAGCGGTAAGCTCTTTAAATTGACTGACATGAGTATATTAGGGGCCTTGTGCATAGATTTGGCTTTTAATCACTAAATGTACTAAAAAACAGTGTGCAATTGAGAAGATTCTATGAGACTCTATTCTTTTTCCGTATGACGCCAAAAATATATTAAATTGAATATAAATCGCCCTTTCTGCAACTAAAATATTGAATACTTAGTAATATTAATTATTACCGCTGTAATTATAAACACTCTTTCTTAGTTTCTTTTTCAGTTGGACCAATGTTGGTCTTGAACTGCTCCAGGATTTGCCTTGGTCTACTTCTTTCTTAAAAATCTTCACGTTGGTTCTGGACATTCTTGGTCTATGGATAGAGCTCAACATCTATTATAAAGAGACTAGTCAGGTTTTTATATAAATATATATATATATATATATGTCCGCTCCCAATGTGGAGCATATGGACTCCTAGTAGAGTTTATCTCAACAGAAGTGTTTCTACGAGAACTGCTTGTTACTCAGTTGCTCAACCTCTCTTTTACCAAAGAGAGTATAAATAGAAGGATAGGGCTAGGACTGGACTAGTGGTTAACTAATCGCTCTCGATACGCCCCATTCATAGGATAGGATGGGTGGGAGGGGGGAATTCAACACATCACATACATACATGCCTTTGAACAGAAATTCATAAATCGATTGAAAAATCAATTTATAAAACTGCCCGTACTGGGATTCAAACCCGTGACCTCCGTAGCGGTAGCCAACGACGTTGACCACTCGACGACACAGGCGGCAATTTGCCGCCTGTGTGATTTTTATATACCATTATTCAAACTTCTAAAATATCATTGCAAAATACTGGCTGAAATTTATAACCAGATTGCCTTACTTTGTTGATAAAATCATTCAGCTATATCGTTAAAAAATACTTAGAATAAACAATTAACTTAAACCTCACCTGCAGAATGTGTAGTATTAATCATCGTAATAAAAAGGAATATTTTCCATCAATTTCCTTAAAGTTCAAAACAAATTATCCCTCGAGGAACTCGTTACCGATCGCAACATAAATATTTCCCACCTCATCAAACACAAGAACAAAGTTACATTTTTTTATCTGCATTAAAACATATTTCTAATGCATAACAATTAGCGCTTACCTGCTCGGCGACTCACTATGGGAGTTTTTCATACCAACGTGGTCATTAATCTTTTACAAGTTATTATTTTTATTGATGTATTAATTGAAGGGCTGCAGTCACGTGAAAAAAAGACGACTCCGACTCCAGCTTTAAAATAATTTACGACTCCGACTCCGAGGAAATTTTTCAATAATTTAATTTTAACTTATATATATGTATACCATCAGATCATCTTTAGTCAGCCAAGCATGAAATGTTAACACTTTTGACTATTTTGTTTAAATACACATCATTAAATATATTTTTCAAAAAAAAATCGAGCCGCTCATTTTTCACGACTCCGACTCCGGCCAAAATACCGCGACTCCACGACTGTGACTCCGACTCCACAGCACATTCATTATAAAGCAATCATAATATTTGGTAGAGCCTCCAATCCCGGGATTGTGATAGTACTATTCCTTGGATTTCGGGATTGAGAAAATTTGAGAAAGTTGCGCAAGGTCTCAATTTTGTTTATTTTGGTAATCCGTTAATATTCTTGGGTTTTCGAAATCGACTAAAACTTTTTTTTTAAAATTCTAAATTTGAAAATCTCCGAGAAAAAAATTCTCAACCCTGATTCTCGAATTTATATACGATTTTATGGTCACCCGTATCCCGGGATTACAAAAAGAGTCCGTGATTGGATGACTTAATATTTGGTGTATATGTACTTAGTAAAAGTTTTTTCTTATACCGTTTTGTAAATAAATTACAATTTTTTTTTTAATACATCATATTTAATATCAATAACATATTAATCGGTAGCTTAGTTGTTCCAATTTTAAAAATAAAAAACTTTATATCTTGTGTTGTCTTTCGACAAGTGAAGACAACTTTAAACAGTTTAATTTTAATTTATTTATTTAAGAATTACCTAAAAACACACTACCGTCCACATTATCTGAATTTCTTTTAATATTTAACCACGTTTAAAAATTGTCATAATAAATTAATTAAAAAAGAATATGACTATAAATATGTTTTTTTTAAATATTTACCATTAGATTTATTTCCCAGAAAATTCATTATCCGGGAAAAATTGTAGCATTACATGTATCTACATATTACAACATATAATATGTTAACTATTTTTGTATTTATGTAACTCAAATTGCAAAGAACAATTTTGGTATCTATTTCACAAATAAAAAACATTAATTAAGCGAATTACAACCAGTGGCGGATTATCCTATTAACGCATGAGGCGCGCGCTTGGGGCCTCAAAAATGGTTTATATTATATTACCGATATATATTTTGTTCAGATTTTTACATATTTTACATGAATTTTTTTGACGTTCTTTTGTTATCCAAAAAACAGGGCCTCCAAATTGTATTGCGCCTGGGGCCTCTCTTGTGCTTAATCCGCCACTGCTTACAACACCAAGTGTTTTATACGATCAATGTAATACTATTTTTATTTATATAAATTATTTTAGGTAGCATTTTTACGGGGTTTTTCGTATGTGATTTTCCGTAGTTTTAGTTGCAATTAAATTAGGACACTAAAAATGATAATTTTGACAAAATCATTTGATATATGTAGGTCCAAAAAGTACACCAGTAAAAACTCATTTTCTTGTATTGATCTGAATAGATTTTGTCTCGATGTCGAGTCATTTCATTCCACTGTGTCTCGACAAGCAGAATCGTGAGCACCTTTTGCTACAAATAGCTGCTACCTCGAAAACAAATTAGTTTTTAAAAACGTGTTTGCATTCATTACGTAACATTCTAAAGTGCAACTAAATAGAGCAGTAGCTTAGAAATCCGTTCAAAACATTGTTAATAAATAATTGAAAATTGTAAATGGGAAGGACTTACATCATTTGTCAGGTGTAAAGACTATCCGGTCAATGACTTTGAAAATTGCATTCCGAATAAAATCAGCTTTTGTCACATTCTTTTATAAACAGACATATTTGTGACAATTGAAAATTTGTATCAAATTCAATTTAAATGGTTTGCAAATAAAATTTCCGCCTCCGTGGTAGAGTCGTCAATGTCGTTGGCTTCGGCTACGAAACTGCGGATTCAAATACCAGTACAGTAGATTCTCTACTTACGCGGATGAGTATTCAAAAATCAATTATGTTCGTTTGTTTCGAATATTGATTTATATGGATTTTTTAAATGAATTTGTAACCTTTGAATTGAAAAACGCCATAATAGCCGAGATCCTGATACTGATCGATCAAAAAAAGTACATTAAGCGATGTAGGATGCAATTGCCTGATAAAAACTAATTTATTTTGAGAAAAAAGAGCTGTCGTACAAACATAAATGAATAAATTAAATACAATATACAGTAATATATCATCTGTAGAGCTAGAAGATTACATTCATTGTTGGCATTCATGTTTCTTTTTTAATTTTATACACGTACCACCGTCAATTTTGACAACTTTTTCCTGTAGAGTAAGTTAGTATTTCATAAAATGGCATATAACAGGAAGGTGCCTTAATAAAAATATGATTAAAGATCGATCATTTGTGCATACATACTTATAAACATGATTGATAACATTATTCTCTGTCTTTTTGTTTAGAAATTTTCATATCCTATTCTATATCCCATCTCAGAGGTCTTATACTCTCAATTTATTTATCAGCTATTGATTCAGTCACTTCTTATTATCTACTTCTCGGATAATTTTAAAACTGTTAAATTCTTAAATCATCCATGTGCTCTACTTAGATTCTAAAAAATGCTAAAAAAATATATAATATTGATGTATAAAACGCTTTTAATGTATTGTTATTTCTACGGTGTTTCTCAAAATTCGTGTTCGCAGTTTTTCTGGTATCACTTACAAACAGATTTTTATTTTTTAAATTCCTCGAAATAATGACAATGAACTTCAATCACGATTTTCGCACACCAATAAAAAAATGCGCCAAACATGTGTTGGTTTTGTAATAGCAAAAAAAAAACAGAAATGGGTCTAAATTACAGTGATCGAAATGAATGTTTACTTTAACGTGCGAATAAATCTCACTAAGTGCTTTATTGTTTTGTTAGGAATCGCTGAGATAAATTTACTGTAAGTTGTGGTAATAATTTATCATGTAGATTTTATTTTAATGACAGCTCACCAAATATCAACTAGGGATTGTTTGTTTTCAAAAAACCGAGCTTAGAGAAATTTGCGGGTTTTTCAACTTGGTATTGCGGTTTCAAATGTTATAATTTTGTTAAAAATATTAATATTTCGACTCCAAATCTATCTGACTTCAAATAAAACGAAACAAACTATTATATGTTTACTAGTTTAATAGCTGATCTTATTCATCAATGAATGCGTTGAAAATACTACATTACACTATACTATGTACTCTGATACACTTTTCAAGCACATTATAATCTCTACGGGGTTGGTATAATAATAAATCTACTGCTGAATATAAACACTAAATGAAGTTTTAGTAAAAAAATCCTTGAGAAATAAAATTTACAGTATTTACTATTTTATTTAGATTTTCCTTTTTTTGAAACATTGAAATCCTGTTTAAGCCGAATTTTATTATATACTGGAATTCTAAAACTGATTTTTTCAAAAGCCGGTTTTTTTATAAGCCCTGGTATAAACATTTGTTTGCTTCAAAATATTCTCTTAAAATATTTCAATGCCAAAACATTTTTTTCCGTATTCTTAGTACACTATATAAAAACGTGCCATCAAATCAAAGCTATTTGTCAATAACTAATCAATGAACGATAATATGGCGCTGAAAAAAATATGCACCATATTATTTGATGTAAACATTTTAAGGGTCACAACAAAATAAAAACGGCCCACTGACAGTGGGCTGTGTATCCCTAAATAATTGTCTAGTCGTCCGAAATTAATGTTTTTTTAAATGGTTTTTTTTAACTATGTTTTTTTATTCTGTAACAGAGGAATCTGGTCGATTGCTTACATAAAACTCTGTCGTGATTTCGATTGTCATATTTGTTGCCCTGACCCAAATTGTTAAGTCAACTTTAGTCAAATATTGCATTGAGTCTTTTGAGATGTTTAAAAAATATTTTCAAAACCTAGCCTTAAACTTGTAATCAATTCTATATATTGTATTATCTTATAAAAATGACTGACATTGATTCAGTGTGTGTTAATATCTTTTGTCTTATTATATCAATGAGCAATTGTGAAAATGTCATTTGCGCAAATGTATTGCATAATGTTAAAGTGCTTTCTGTAACATACGGCGCCATTAAAATAACGTATTGCCTCCAACGAGATCTCGAATGCACGTCATGTATGTCGTGCTGAAACATAAATTGAATGACGAATGAAAAAAATCAGGCGTATGGACGCTTAATAAAATTATTGCATTGCCTAGTCACTGTTGTATTGTCATTTTGAACAATTAGTTGGTATCTATACGTTATGTCAAAGTTGCTACGCGTAATATATGGGTCTAGGTCAGAAGTGGGGAACCTTTTAATTTCTAAATGCCACATTCATTTATTTGATTCAACATAAAGCCGCAGTAAAGACAGCAGTTGACACTTTTTGACATTTGTTTTGTTGTTGATTAAAGTGAATATATTGCATTATTGAATTGTGTATTTATTTTTAAAAATCCAGAATTTAAAAAAAAAATGGTACAAGTCAAAAGACTGCAGGTTCCCCACCACTGGTCTAGGCCATTGGCTCTAAAACAATTTTGAGTTGCGATCCTTTTTTTATTATAACCAAGTAACCAGCGACCCTCCCCTACATTTTCAATATCGACTGTAGAAAAGAAAAAGGACGTAACCCACACATTTTACAGGAGACACAAAAAACGTCTTTTGATGATTTTAGGCTAAAAGAAAATTATTAAATATACAGAACCCTGAAGTGCACAGTGACTGATACACTGGTTTTTTATTGACCTAGCCTAAATATTAATTTATTAAATTGTTCAAGAAAATCCTTTTTTTTGTCCTTTTTCCTGGTTACAATTTTCACAAGCCTTTCTTTTTTAAAACTTAAAAGCTAAATTTAGATACTAATTCGGCATTTTCAGCTTCCGTCCTTTTGATAGAAAGTGTGTCGAGTTTTATACATTGTGATTTTTGAAAAAAAGCTGTTTTGGAAAAACTGAGGGTTACGTCATTTTCCCTTTCCACAGTCGATACGGTTGAAAGAGTTTGCGAGCCCAGGGCCATAGGTCGTAGTTACGACAAACAAAATTACGATAAATCGAAATCTCAATAAATCTTTCATAAGTGAATACTTATATTTTAGTTTGAAAGTAATTATTTTTACTAGTTATTGATCTATATTTGTATTCATGACATGTTTTGATTTATTATAATATTATGTACGATATTAATTTTCGTTAAAACTATGACGCAAAGCGTTAACCATTAAGTAGTCCAGTGTACACAAGGTACATACTTAACTGGTTTATATTTTTATATTTTCCATTTTGCTAGCGTGTCATATATTTCATAACACAAAACGGCGGAGTCAATATATCACAAAGCATACACGCTTTAATGTTCAATGCTATCCATTCAATCCTTTAAAAACAACCAACAGCCTTTTAAATTCTAGCCCAACAGGATATGGGCAGTAAATATGCTGCAGAACGAGACACGGAGTATTGTTAACATAACATAAGTTCTTGAGATCTTAAGCCGAAGAACTTCCTCAGATATACGAATTTCGTTAATTTCAAAGCGTCTTTTAGTAATTTATTCCCATAGAGCCCATATTTTTATTGGATTTTTCACTATTATTACCACTGCCCTGTCAAATGGTGATGATTCAAACCCATCTCCAAGGCTTTCCTCGAATCTATCATATTTTTAGTAATTTTACATATTGTCCCATTACATCTCCAGAACTATTTTTCCAAGGGTCCACCATGCTCAAATTTTACACACTAATTCAATAATATGAATTCAGAGAATATAACAAATGAGATGTTGGAAAAGTATTTTTTTTACTTAATATGTAAACAAAATACTATGTGACATTTTGACATATTACGTCAAAATGTCACTCTAATATTTTGAGGATTTATCACACTACGTTTAATGAAACAAATGAATGAGTAAAACTGTCATTTCGTTTTTTATTTAATGATGTTTTAAGTAAAGAACTCTCACAAAATGGAGCATATGGACTATGGGGTATGGATTCCTAATAGAGCTTATCTTGACAGAAAAATTTCCATGAGAATTGCTTGTTACTCAATTGCTCAATTACTCTTATACATTTTATGTTTCATCTTAAATGAATAAACTATTTTAAAACGAACGTAGCATCATGAAAATGACTCAATTTGGTTGACTTATTTGTGTACTGTATGTGTATATGTATGTATGCGCATGTATGTATACATGTATGGATATAGTATGAGGGGAAGCATATATAATGTGATTCGCAAATTAATGCATATGGTCCCCGCGAACTGGCTTAACTAAGGATTTATTACCTCTGTAGCGATCAACCCCTTCCGTCAGCAACGATGGTAAGGGAAAACAACTTTCCAAAACATAAGCGATGAAGGAGACCCGAATTAAAGCTCCATAAATTTGATATTAAAAAATAATAAATTGTGATACCTACTAAGAAAACGTCATTTAGAATATTCATGTAAATTACTTAGAATTGTTAGTAAAAAAATCGTGTTTAAAAAACATAATTTGTTTTCTTAACTTATCTAGAAAAATATTTACATATTTGACAGTGTATTGATTAATAATATTGCTGATATTAAGTAAAACGAATTGATAGAACATGCTAGACAGCGTTAAAACATACGAACGGAAAATTCATGGAAATAAAACGAATCAACAAATATTTTAATATTGTGTTCCCACCCACGTTTCGCAGTAAGTATAATTATATCGATTACTTTAAATAAAGTAGACCGGCTGACCACTCTGACCATTTTGTTGTAGAACCTATCGATTTTATATTTAACCTACATACTTTTAATGAATTGAATCGAGTGTTAGAATTCGATGAAAAATGTAAATTATTGACTCTCCAGTGTGATGATTTCCTGATAAATAGATTACTATCGTCGACCGTTACCAAGGTCGCAGAATGTGAAACACAACATAAAAAAAACTAAACGGGTGGAAAAAAATCATGGCGGATTACTCGTTAGCCTAGTTTTTTCTTACTAGATAACTTCAGATAATTTGATTATAATAAAATCATAACCATGACTTTGAAATTTAATAAATCAAATTTGGAGGACATAACAATCCAGTTTAAATAACAATATAATTAAAACTGAAAAATTTAATTATGGTAATAGTGTTAATAAGTCATATTAAATATCAAATCCATTGCTGCAAATTATAGAGTGTTATATATATTATAGCACAGCGTTGGTACTATAAGTATACAATTTTAACACAAGTCTAATGATAGAGAAGGGAATTTAGTATTAGAAATTAATTAAACATTTTTTTAAGGATATCGATAAAATTGAAGTGAATGATAAAATATCATTTCAAAAACTCATGAATTTGCAAATTTCCCAAAATGAAACAACGCGAAACCTTTTTTATCTTTTCTAAGAATTTCGAATCTAAAATTTCAGGAAAAAACGGATGTCCCAAAATGAAACAACATGAAAGCTTTTTTCTAACCTTCGCTAAACTTACATTTATTTTCTCAACATTTTTTGTAAATCAGTCTCTTTGTTAATCAAAAAATTGTTTTTTAAAATAAAATTTAACAAATATTTTAAAGGAACATGTAAATTTACTAGATTTTATATAGTACAACTGTTCTTTTAAAAGAACACTTTATATCGTGCTATTAATTCCCCCATATTCTTATTAATATACATATAATCAAAGACTTAGTAAAAACAATATTAAAACAACAGCAAAAAAGTTTCAATTTTCGTTTTTTTTATGTCAGAATAGTAAAATTAAAATCATTCATATTTAAACAAGCATTGTTAAAGTAAGATTGTCTGAGGATGTCACAGTTTGTAGCACAATACGTAGAATAATCTAAGTTATTTTAAATTTTATATTAAAATAAACTTCCACGAAGTAACCTCTGAATTCATCGAAAGTATGAAGTGTTTAACTATTCAATGGAAACGATATAAAATCTAGGTTTATGATAAACTTATATCAACACTAGGACATCCAATCCCGACTCTTTTTGTGATCCAGGGATTCCTTTTTTTCTAACTCTCGCTAAACTTTCACTTGTTTTCTCAATCCCAGGATTGTGACAGTACTAATTTTGGGATCATAGAATTGAGCAGGATCCCGGATTGGAGGCTCTAATCAACACTGTATAATTTACTAATACAATTAGATATCGGCGAACGTTTGTGCGTCCGAAATGCCTACCAAGTTTTTTTACGTAAAAATCACATTATTAAATAATTCCATAATATACCCGCGAATGATTAAAAACACAGTCTAGATTTCGAAATAATTAATGGCCGCCTGCATAATTTTAAACCTCCAAGAACTTTGCCGTACCTATGTTAAAAAAATTGTTTCCCCTTTGGCAAGAATTTTAAACGGCCTTTTACTTCAACGGGCTGTTTGTTGTCTACGACTTGTCTAAAAAATTACAAGCCATTTTAAAGCTGGACCACCTTTGTTTCCCTATATTTCACAGGTTACGATTTTAATTGGGTACGAATAAAAAATTGTGTGGTTAAACGAACTAAATATTTATTTATAATGAAGATACATCGCTTTACCCAAATAGTAAAACTATCCAAACGTAACGGTAATTTGAACCCGTATTTTTTTTCATGTTGAATAGATTTCAACCATTAAATATTTAGATAAATGTATAAGTAAAAAAACGTGTAATCCGTCATTTTAACGGACCAAAAAGGTTTATACCTTAATAATATATTGTATATAATTACTCTATATATTTTTTTCAATATGTATAACCAGTGCATTTAATATAAAAAAATGGTACCGGAATTCTTGCCAAGCATTTTACTAAAAAAAATATCTAATCCATGTCCGCTGCAAATGTGGAGCATATGGCTTGCTAATGGAGGTTTCTCAACATAAGTTTTTTACGAGAATTGCTTGTTACTCAACCACTCATTTTTAAACAATATAACAAGTGTTAGAACCTTGGTTATGGTCACAGATGGATCTGACATAGTTTTTTTACTATGACATTAACTTATGAGTGTTACGGTACCCGTCACTTTTCAAACTTTTTCATGCTACGGCCCCCTAAATCTTTAAATAATTCGATTCCAATATGAATATATTATATTTATTCATGTCAGTAGCGTAGTGGTCAGCGTCGTTGGCTTCTGTGACGGATCTCATGGGTTCCAGACCCAGTACGTACAGCAATTTTTCAATCGATTTCTATTCGAAAACATAGGTGTTTGTGATGTCTAAAAATTCGCTCCGAAAAAATAAAGTATCGACGTCACTAATTATTTAAGCGTGAAACACAAAATATTGTTTACTCATAATATTGGAAAGTGTACTTATTTATTTTTGATTTTTAATGACATTATTTCATTATTTTATCTGATTGAGTTGTTTTGAAGGACTGAGCAAAAGATGGATGCATAGATTTCACATTTTTTTTACGACCGAATTTATAATATAGGTACCAATTTCAACAGACGCAGGTAAAATATTCATCGACTATTTTCTATTTACATCCTATTTAAATTAGTAAATTTATAAATATAAAATGACGATGGCATATTATAATATAATCAAAGCTTTTGATCTTAAAATATATTTTTTAAATCATTCAAATGTTTTCAACAGATTTCACTGAGCTAGATTTTTTTGCATCCTATTTCAACCCAATCATCAATTGAGTTGTAATTTGCCTCCGATTTGTTGCAGACATTTTTTCGCTTAGGTTATCTACACAAATATCCATCAAGAATCCATTATATTATAGATCCTGAATATTGATAAAATTGATGACGTTTAACTTACTGTTCAAACAGCACGATCCAAAGTTATATTGACCATTGCCATTAAATATCATTCAATAATCAATACAAACACTCTTCTGGAGATTTTTTTAGACTTGACGTTTCAGAGTGATACCACGATGATCACCGTTCACGTTCATGACCTGTGTGTCAGCATCGGCCATATCATTTTTTTGCGAATACTATTTTTTGTTTTATAAGACAGACAGACCGATTTTAAATGTTTGCGGAATCCATAAAAGCATATCTAGCTTCAAATAATTCTCGTTCTTAGATCTCATTACGTAAATGTGTTTCTTCAATTAATATGTGATTCCTACATATTAATTGAAGCTTTCTAAAGATGTTTCATCTTATTCAGTGATGCGCACGGAGTACTTTGAGTGCCAATGGCACTCAAAGCTTTTCGGTGACACTTTCAGAATAAAAATATGTGTATATAATAAATATTAAAAAACAATCATTTGTTTTATTCTGCCGTTTGAATTTGATAAGAACCATAGCGAATTCAAAAATTATATTCAATAATCAAAAATATCGATCAAAACAAAAATATTTAATTTTACTTTAAAAATAATTATGTATGTGTAAAGTATAGTTACTTTTAATTACTAAAGAATATTTACTTAACATATGCTACTGCTTCTTTACATTACTTGTAGCAAGTCGCTCTAAATTTAGTATAAGTTTCAAGCTCGCTGCGACAGGTCATCCGTATCTAAAAACTATGTTATCAAATATTTTGATTACTTGTAGTTGAGTTTATTTTCTTTTATTATATTAAATACGTATTGTATTTTAATTTTACTTATACAAATAAGAAAAATGGTGCCGGAACTCAATTCTTGCAAAGCATTTTACCAAAAAAAATCTAATCCCAATTACGCTACGTCGAATCACGTGCCGAAAAGATATATTTTTTCATTTATTCTTAATTTTGGCAGTTTTGCATTTTTCTCGAAAAACAACATAATCCCTAATTTTTGTATGAGATTCACTGCCCCAATTACGCGACTCCCAATCACGCGGTCCCAACTTTCGCGTAAATGGGGGTTTTAGTGTGTTGGAAAAACATTTTCTATTGAGCGTCACTTTACATATTTAATAATAGAAAAGTGACACTTGTCTTAAAAATGGTGCGCACCACTGATCTAATTTGTCATCGATTTTAGATAGATGAAAGTGAATTTCGATAGTGTTGATTTTAAAAGGTAAGATACTCGATTTTATTAACATGCGTCATTGCGTTAAATAAAAGTTAAACTCACGGTTAAATTTAACATTCACGTTTGCTTTATTTCTCCACGATTATTTAAATCCGTAGTGTTTTTTTTCGGAACGTATTTTTAGTATCAAATGCCGTTGTGCTCGTAAAAAGTCGAAACTTAAACACGAATTACGACAGTTTTATTGTATCATCTTTTACGCGGAACAAAACACTTCTATACCTTTACATCGTTCTCTGAATAAAAATGTAATTTATTCCCCACTAATATTTTTGTTACTTTAATTCAAGAAATATTATTCAAAATAAATGTATTACCATATAAATTAACTAAACTGTTTGTCATTCGTTATTATTAACAAACAAATCTTGAATATTTTGAAACTTTATTACTTAATTAAATATAGTAAAAAAAAGAGCCGTAAATATAAAATTTTACGATATAAAATCTGAATATTATTTATTCTGTTATAAGTTAATTAGTATGTAAGTTTAGTAACATTAATCAACATAAAATAACATAACCAAAATCCATAAAACACATTTCTTTTTAAATGCTGTATCGACCTTAACAACATTATCAAATCAATTCTATACAAATAAAGGAATTTTATAAATACAAAATAAAACTACAATAGCGAATAAATGTTTTTTTTTATTATTTTGCTTATTTAATAACAGGGTAACATCAATCAAACACGGATAATCACATTTATTGTGTTTCTCAATAGCTTTCAATCACACACACACACACGATATATAAATATACACGCCAACAGGAATACATGAAAGAATTTTAGCTGCCACTTACAAACATTAATTTACTAATATTTATTCAGTTTTGTTTGTTTTAATTAACCCTCCAGAGACGAGAGCTTTTTTACGATAAAAAAATATTTTTTAAGCCATATTGAAGTCACGAATAACTTTTATTCCTAACAAAAATAAAAAATAAAAAAACGCCAAGTCGTTGTATAGAAACCCCGCATGACTATATGGTCATGCTCATCCTTTTATTACCGTGATATATTGTGTACGGACAGTAAGTAAGGACGAGCGTGACCGTATGGGCATGCAAACATTCGGGGTTGAAATATAGTTAACAAGATTTTTTTTTTAATATTTACAATTTGACCTATTTAGATCAACATAATTTCAATACAAATATATTGGCAAAAGAACTGTAAATAATTTGATGTTTTGATAAAAAAAATACTAACAGTTCCAAAAAGTAAATTAAAAAAAACGGAAATTCAAAAAATCGCATGTGGCCGTTTCTATCCTAACGGCTGATGACTAACTGAAGTCAGTGCCCCTCTTAACCAAATATGAGCAAAAGCAACGATACTCAGGTAGAAAAAAGATGAATAGTGGGATCAATAGACAACGGTGTTTACTGAGACCATATGGTCACGCTCATCCTTGGAGGGTTAACAATAATTTTGGTAGGTTATGTTAGGTTTGGTTAGGCCTTGAGTCGACAAACTGCGAATCTTTGCATACATCCACTATTGAAATAATCACAACGTTTACACAAAAAATATAGATAACGACTGTGGAAAGGAAAAAGGACGTAGCCCACACTTTTTTCAATAATCACTGCTTGATACACGTTCTATCAGAAGGATGTAAGCTGAAAATGCCGAATTAGTATCTAATTTTAGATTTTTAAGTTGAAAAAAAGAAAGTCCTGTGAAAATTGCGACCATGAAAAAGGATTTAAAACCAGTTTTTCTTGAACAATTTATGAAATTAATCATAGGCTAAATCAATAAAAAAACAGTTAATCACCGTGCACCTCAAGATTGTGTATAGTTCATAATTTTCCTTTCGCCCAAAATCATCAAAAAACGTTTTTATGTCTCCTGCAAGATTTGTAGTGATGTGATAAAAAGTGTAAGTTATGTCCTTTTTCCTTTCCAAAATCGATATATATATATATATATTGTTTATGTATGGTTCTTCGTTACTTCTCCTACCCAGTTTTCAATGAGAAGAACTTCTAGTCGATCATCCGTTTTGTTTATTTGTTTCAAGATGTTTTGCTTATTTTTTTACTGTGTAATCGAAGCTAAAAAAACAGAACCAAACTTTTTTTTAAAACTATCTTTATTTTTTATTTTTTTTAACCATGTCGAGATGTGTTACATACGAGACCTGCTTGTTACTCAGTTGCTCATCCTTTTTTTTCAAAGAGAGTAGAAACAGAAGGATAGGGATAGGACCGGATAGTGGTTAGTTAATCGTCCCGATTTTAGGATAGAATATTTGGGAGGGGAGATTTCAAGACATCATATATGTACATACTTCCATGCCTTTTGACAGAAATACATAAATCGATTAAAAATCAATTTATAAACCCGTCACATCCGTAACCGAAGCCAACGACGTTGACCACTTGACCACGCAGTTATTTTGATTATTCGTCTTTATTCAACTTAGGTTATATTAGTAATTCTAAAAATAGCTAGGTATCTTAATAAATTATGAGTGATATCGGTACAATAATAAATAAAAATGCCGGCACAGTTGAAGCTGCGCGGTCCACCCTGTATTTTATCAGTGCGAGTGGTCTAATCAAGTTTTCCATACGCATGCGCCTTGTTGCACGCGACTGCAGACGAGTTAGGGCAACTATAGGCGCATTATGGCCGAATGCATTCCGTTGCATTGTAGCCAGATTCACAGGCAAATCGTCTCCGTGCAGATGTCATTCGGACAATTTGTCTCACGACAAAAATATATATCATTTTTATAACGTATAACTTGAAAGAGGTTTCATTGTATAATGTATATCTATGTATTGATACAATTAAAATAAATAATGTTATATACATATTTTACGAAATTGAATATTATATAAAACCAACTCTTCAGAGAGTAGTTTTCTTAAAATAAATTTTTATGTTTTAAGCAATAACGCGTGTGTACTAACCATAGTATTCAATAGTCGAATCCTATGGTGCAGCGGTTAGAGTTGTGCGCTTCCGTGCCAGACCTTACGGGTTCGAGTCCCAGTACGAACTGCATTTTTTGATGAAGGCATGGGTGTTTGTGACGTATAAAAATTCCCTCCTACCATTCCGATCTTGAATATCTAACAGTTCACGTGGAAAAAACTTATGTTGAGATACCTCTATTAGGAGGCTATATGATCCACATTGGTAGCAGACATGAATAGAAAAAATCTATATTTACATACACAACATTACCACATTGGATTTTTTTGTAGATGAAAATTTCTTTTGATTTCATATTTGAATATACCATTCAAACTAATTATTTGTACGTTTATAAGTTTTACCTAATCGAAAAACAAGATTACATACAATTATTTTTAATATATATTCCACGAAGTAATTCTAAATATTAGAATCTACTATTGTTTTGTGTAGGATGACGCTGACGGAGGCGTTGCAGTAGTAGCCAAAAGTTGTAGGTTGTAATAGAATATTTCACACATCGAAAATTGAGACAGTCATATTAAAATATTTTACTCGTCAAAGAAGCCGGAACGCAACATATTACATTATTGATTAGAGTGACTTTTATTGAAATAACTTTGTAATTTGTGTTCAAAAATACAATAAATTTAATTTTACGAGCGTTTTGTAATTTTATAACTTTTGTGGCAGTTTACGACTAATCAGAAGTTCAATGCTTACTCGTGATGAACAATTGAATGATTTAATTAATTGATTGCTTATAACTGAGAATTGTGTTTAGCTTTCACGTCTAGCACGATTAATCTCAACACTGTTTTCTTAATTCTGGATATATTTACCTTATTAATAAAAACACAATATTCCTTTGTAATTCATTCCACTTTATTTAATAGGTCAGGACCGGTTTCGCTCATTGCGAGCATTGTCAACTGATAAGAAATATAATTTAACAATGCTATTTATACAAAAATGAAAAGTTTTAAGCAACAATTGGCATTGAAAAGAAATTACCAATTACATTATAAGAGATTCTAAAATAACAAAAAATGAAAATATTTAACACATCTAAAATATAATTCAAAAATCATCCAAGATTAATAAAAATTAGAGTGGCGACTGAAAGTAATAACAAACATAATTAAAATTTGGGAAATTTTTGACAAAGTGATAAAAAGTTATTTTCAATGACAATTGTTGTTTACAACTTTTTATTTTTGTATAAATAGCATTGTTAAATTATATTTATTATCAGTTGACAATGCTCGCAATGAGCGAAACCGGTCCTGACCTATTAAATAAAGTGGAATGAAGTACAAAGGAATATTGTGTTTTTATTAATATAATGCCTTTCCACAAGTATTGACAGTGAACACCCTAAAAGTGATATGTACCTTAATAAGTTTATAGGTTCATTATACGTGTGTTCCTATAGTCTTATATTATATTGAATGTACGTATGATGTTCTCTATGCAAAATTGCGCGCAGTCACTACATTGTAATCTTTTGTTTATGTGATTACTTCTCCAATTGATTAATGTCATTGATATCAAACCATTAGTAAAATTCCAAATCACCATCAATAGCTTTTTAATTAGTGATAATATTTTGTATTCTTATATGTATTCACGATTCGACTGGTTTTACAAAGCGTCAGTTAATGTTCATCCGTTCACCTGAATGCCTGGAGATGCCGAAAAGTGTGGAAGTGTACACAGTTTTAACAATTCAAATTGAGTATTTAAATGACATCAAACCTCTTTTGTATACATCTTAAATTAATTTATTTGTATTCTTCTTCTCGTTCATCTTCCACGTATATATATTCATAACTTTGTGTATTCATCTCTTCGTAACAATTTTAAAACATAACGATCAAGAAATGTGGTTATTCTTAATATTATGTCCGGATCCGGATCGTTTGAATCACTTGTAAAAACTTGACCCATAGCATTGTGCTGTAAAACACCCTAGCACAACAATCAATCATCCATCAAAGGTTTTTTTTAACAATCAATTATTATTATTCCAAAGTTTTGTTGCTTTCAGTGGCGGTCGTGAGATTTATTTAAGATCAGCAGAGCCTAAAAGAGCCTTAATCTGAAGCGCACAAGACAGTAGTGTTTATTTAACTGTGTGCGTAGAAATATTTAAAAAATTGAATCGAAATCTTTTATATGTGATATTTTAAAATCAGCTTATTAAAAAAAAAACAACACTATCATGTCTTTTTTTTTTTAAATAGCATATGAAATACACAACCCTCGTCACAGTTTTTTTATAAAACGGGAATGATACATAATTACATCTTTTTCAGTCAAGATTGTATTTTTCCGCCCTAGTTACAAAATTCTTTTAGGCAATTAGACATTTTCCCGCCTCTCAAGAGTTTCCGCTACAGGCGGTTGCCTGTTCCTTTTGTACGTAGAACCAGCTCTGCTTAAAATTAATTAGATTGTAATAAAATCTTTTTTTTCTATCATTTGCATGTAAATCTTTTGATTTAACAATCATTCATATTTAAAAATCATGTAACATTATTTCATATTGTAATTAACATATATTTCAATCATAATATCACCAATAAACAAATTATAATAGGCTTTCAACCATCACGATTTAAATAAATACGACTGTTCTTTTTTAGAATATCCTAAAAAATATTACAAATAGATTATTATCATCACCGATTTCCATTTAGACATTAAATACTTAAATTCATTGTATATTTAAACATACAATTTAAACGTTTTTCGAGTTAATAGTGCTTGCCCCATTTAGAGTCATATCTCTCTTCCACTGTACTATCTCCGAAAAAATCTATGACAGAAAAAGCTACGTTAATCAACGATTAGAAAGAGTTGAGTCAAAAGCTATACAACATGTTAACTTAAATTGGATGTTCTCTGGAAGAGTAAAATGTATTTTAGAAATTTTAATTTGTTTTTAAAAAGTTAATGAATACCACTGAAGCTAAATGGTTGCAACGGAAATTATCAAGGTGATTAGTGATAAGCGCGTATAATATTCTATTATTATTAATTATATTCTTATTCTAGACTCTAAATATCTAAAGGTATAATTTTGTACGTTTAATGGATTCAATTATAACGTTTTTCTAATGATGGATGCTATTCATTTTGAGGAGATGTTAGAATATAACTTTTTACAACGGTAAGTATTAAATAACCACATATAACTCGTTCTAGATTATGAAAAACATGATATGTCAAGATTTTTTTACTGATGTTCTGTTATGTTTTTAGTACACTCATAAATAGTTTGATATTCTTAGATTATTATTACAATTATGTTTCGAAACAAAATAGTCGAATTATATTGCTGTTTTTGAAAAAACAGCTCTGGCTTACAAAAAAGTAATTTACTGCCTGAAATCCAATTACTTATCACTTTTAATTTTTATTAAAAAATAGTGTTACAAATGAGATATTTTCGTTTAGCTATGCAACTCTCAAAACGTATATTAAAAGAAATAATAAATGAAATTAGAAATTATTATTTTTTGTTTCGTTGCAATCTATTGTTGAAGTAGAAGATTATATGGTATTATCATTTAATCTTGCTTTGTGTTGAAGATATGAATAAAGGATTGTCAGTTTTCAAAAACCAAATTTAAAAACCTGATTTTTAGATAAATTTACGGCATTTGAAAGACGGTTTTTACAAATATTATTGTTTTATTATTTTATCAAAAACGCGAATATTTTTACTTTAAACCGTCATGGTTACAAATAAAGCGATATGAAATACATATGTAGTATTCAGTATATATCAAAGACTGCGTTGAAAATATTATATTTAGGTTAATTAAAAAATATTTTTGTTGTGCATTTTGACTCGGATATACTTCTCGAGTACTTAGCAGGTGTACTTAGTCAACCGCTGAAAATAACT
The DNA here is from genome assembly GCA_031772345.1 of Himalopsyche anomala. NCBI lineage: Eukaryota > Metazoa > Arthropoda > Insecta > Trichoptera > Rhyacophilidae > Himalopsyche > Himalopsyche anomala. The sequence goes on from CM062828.1 coordinate 6,740,464, forward strand.
TTAGTGTTTTTACTAACAGTGTATATAATAAATAAACTATGTTAATTAAGTATTTAAACGACTATTTTTTGTGAACCTTTAAAAACCGGACTAAGCCGAGCCTTCGTCATTCGACAGTTTTTGTATAAACACAAACTCTAATATTTATCTAATTATAATCTTTTAATAAATCTGTTCAAGAGATAAATTAAATGATTTTCATTAAATTTCACAATATATGTGAATACGAAATCGATTTAAAGTATCTTCAAACGAAATTCAATCTAACAGTTTCATTGTAATTAAAAATATATTTTTTTATAAAAAAAATGATATAAAAAATATCTATCTAAAGAGGTTTAATGTTTTCTTTGCGGAGGAGATATGCTATTTCTTTATATAATGTTTCAATTCGATAATATATTTTTTGAATGTATCAGGCAACTATAAAATCGAATAGATAGATTTCATATAAAATGCAAGTCACTAGTCAGGGTAACATAGGTGCATTAATACAAAATCTGTATTGTGCACTTGCGTTGCCTTTTACGAAGCGATCTAAGTCGTGACTACCTGCCATATAAACTCCCAAAATAACAATAAAAAGATCTTACCAATAGCGCGGGATTTCTCACCTTTTTTTAAACATGTGGATTCCTCTAAAAAAGGAAGATAATAGATAGAATATACTCAAAGTCGTTACGTTTTAATCCAAAGAATCCTATTTCATGGCTTGAAAGCATCATCTTCGAAATAAGATCTAAAAAAAATGAAATGATTCTACCAATATATTAACTTATTCACTAACACCCGTTTTCTTTAATTAACTTAACCATAAAAAGAGTTCGTTGGATGTTTTTTTCGATTGGAATATACACCTATACAAAATATTTAAATTTTAAAGTTCTATTTCTAAGAAATCCTTGATCTAATGAAATCATAATATTGAATGGAAGACACTATCAGAACAGTATCAGTTTTGTTTGAGTTTTTATAAACCTTCTGAATCTATGTAAACTATTAACTGCTCTTTTGTTGAAATTTTATTTACTTTTACAAAATAAAAATAGTTTTCTTTAATCTGGTGTATATAAAAGTATGTTGGTTTGCTTTTAATTGTCAGAATGTAAGATTCCATCGTCAAAACTTGCCGTATTACTAATAGCTTTAGTAACGAAATTTCAATATTCCAAATACATTCAAGTTGAACGATTCAACGAACGCTTTTTGGTAGTGAAGTTAAATTACATTACAAAAAAATACAAATTCAAAATAATAAGACAAACATACATAAGTTTATGCTGTTTAAAAAACAAACATGCAAATAATAAAAAATTAAAATTTCAATATTTTAAGCAAGGTAGTGAAGTCGTCAAGAAATAAAACGACTCCAACTGCAACCTTAGCTTAAAACACAGTTTTTTTAAGGAACTCCAAGTTATTAGTTTTTTTTGTAGTCCGACTCCGGTTTAAGCAGTTTGACTCCGCGACTCGATGTCCTCGGCCTTCTTCTTAAAAAATCAATTTAATGATAAAACGTATTGTCAGTTGGAATAATGACTTTCAATCCTCTATTGAATCTGCCGTAATTTGATTTTGAACAGTAAAAAATAATCTTTTTTTGCGCGCCACTATTAGCGCGTTAACATCCCGTTTGCCCAGGCCGGAGTTGTACTGCGCGCTTACGCCGTAGCACTTAGTTAACCTAAATAGTATAATCTCACCTAACCCGTGATATCATTTGTACTCTATCTAGTGATCTTCAGTATGTTTATACACTAAATTCATACATTGATTAGTAAAACTGAATATAAATTGAGGAGCAAACACTCAAAAAGTGATCTGTTACAAATTTTGAAAAATGTCATTTAGTATCAGTTCTGATAGTCCATAATAAAATATATGAATGTTCAAAAAAGTTTTTTTCTTATAAAAAAATAATCATAAAGTTGACACATTCAAGCAAACCGTGATTCCTCCAACACTTAAATCATCATTTCCCAAGCTCTGTATTTGTGTGAAAAATCATTTTTTGAATGTTTGTTCCTCATTATTGTAATGATGTAAGTTTCAACTAAAAGTGTGAGGTAATATATACATTAACGAGATCTTAAATTTTAACTGTGATATATACAAATACATGTATTGCTCTATTGGTTTATAAAATAGTGTTTCAAGTACTTCTTACAATCGCAAAATATTTTCTAATAATGTAAGAACTCAGCTGCAGTCATTTCAATGAATAGAATATCGTTAATTAATTTCAACATTCAATTGAACATTTCTTCTCATAAATATTATTTTAACGTCTCTAATATTACTATCGATAAACTTGTTTGTGAATGCAAGTTATATTGTTAGACTACGTATATACAGAAAGATAAGTAATATTATATAGTATAGTAGATTATTTTAAACGGTATGAAAATAGTTTCTTTGGAAATGTATCGAGTAAACACTCCAATTTATATTGTGCTCGAAAGTTAATACGCGGGATACACCCCATTATGTTTTTCTGCAATCGGATTCCCTACACTAAAACGGTTTGATGAAGTGCAAAACAGCTTTTTATCGTACACATTCCGGATTCCAGTGTCTATTTTCACTGCATTCCGATTGGTCGATCTGATCGCCATAGCCGGCGCACAAAGACAATTTGCCAAGAGGCGGCGGCGCGGATGCATGAGGCAAAAAAAATGATTGCAACGTCCATTCAATGGATGTTGGAATATTATGGGTAATGTAAATACGTTTCGCAGCGTGTGTTTCTCATTTTCTTGGTAATTTATAATAGAGATTGGAAACCTTTATTGATTGAATTTGATGTGAGCTGATTGACAACCTTCCATAACTAAATAACCGCTAGGGTATCCAATCCCGTTATCCCGTCCAATTATCTGGTTAGTACTGTCACAATTTCGGGATTTCGGGATTGAGAAAATTTAACACGGAAAAGCTAAAAAAAACGTTGCTCTGTTATTCTTGGAAAATCCGTAATTCCTAGATTTCTGGTTTCGAAAATTCTTGGAATAGCAGTTAAAAAAAAACGCTGACAATTTTTGGAAATCCGCAAATTTCTGGGTTTTTGAAATTTACATGAAATTTTTTGAAAAATCTTTAATTTAATTTTATCTTTTATATAATTCTAAAATTAGTCAGCTATTTTTTCATTTATTATAATATATTTAATTGTTTTTTTATGTGCTATTATTATTGAAAATGAGGGCTCTGTAAACAACGATATCAACTATTTAACGGCTTTTACAAAATAGTTTATATAATTTAAAATAGCAGAATAATACTTATAACAATATCAAATATTTTAGAATTATAAAAACTGCCGCCACTGTTTCCCGAGCACTCAATTGTTTTAATTTGTATTATAGATGTATTGAAAAAAATATATGTTTGGTTCGTATCGCAATTTTATTTGCTGTTATAAATTAAAATGTGCTGTTTATAAAATAAATATTTTGTTTAAATAATTGATTTTTCACGTGTTGAAAACATTGTAAACAACCTGAAAGCCATTGTCCAGTTTTCCAGGTTGCGTATCTCTCATCGAAAGCACGCTATCGCGGCTTGTTCATCGGAACAGTCTCGCACATCGGGCGATTAAGCTAGCGTAGGGCTAGAACAACGACGCAGGCTGTACTCCGAGCAAACTAAAGCCTCCAACAGTGTTTAGTTTTTACCTACAGCCCGGTGTCATGCGTCGAGCGGCCTTCCAAAGCTCAGTCCGCCGTTGAACGCCGGTGAGTGTTGTCTCAACAATCGCGGCGCTAACCAAAACTATTAAATACTTCATCGCATTTATTTTAACTAATCAAAAAACTGACACTAAAAGCTAAATTAACATTTAATGTTTTCTAAATCAATAACGCAATTTAAGTGTTCAATTATTTATTTAATGACAAAGAGAAATTAATACTTGTTTTATATTTGAAATAAAACATAAGTGCATTGCATAAATAATAAGGCACCATAAATAAAACAAAGTGATCAATTTAAAACAGACGTGAAAAGTAAAAGAGACATGCTGTAAGTCGAGTGACAGTTTTTGTTATGAAATCTGCGGTTGATTTATAAGTTGAGCCTACGTTATCCCAAATTTGAATGTCGCGCGTTATGCAAGAGTAAATTAATAACATGAAATAGCGTGTAAGTGATTTACCTGGGAAAAGTGATTAAGTTTGAACTACAATTGAGATTATTATGTACAACATTACTTGGACAAAAAAAACAGTATCATCATGAGATCAACATTAATCAAAGTGAACCATTTTTGTGAATACAATAATAGGTGAGTTAATTCATGTAATTATATAGGAATTTAAAAATAGAGCATGGATAATTTGATGTAATTATGCCATTATTAAATCTATTCTGAAGGTTATTTTGTTTGGTCTTGTTCGTTATAGAATGTAATGATAAAGTTAATTGTGATTTCGAATAGCAAACAGTCTGTTATTGCTTAGTATTCATAAATTATTAAATAATCTGTATGTTTGTAGAAGAAGTAAAATGTACTATTATTCTAAAAAAGAAACTTGTTCATAAAAATACAAATTATAGACCATATTTCACATTTTTTTTTAATATGAGCGGAACATACATGAAATATCTTCAATATAAAATTAAATTCGATAACATTGATACTCAACTTGTTGTGTTAAAAACTGTGACACGTGTTTCATCATCAAGGGAAACATCGGAAGGTTTACAAATACACTTTATATATCCTCAGATCAAAATGTTCAAGTCCTGATTGCTTTTGATTTTATTTACAAATTACTAAAAATTGTGCAAAAAAGAAATTGAGTACGAAGAGTACTGTACAAAATAGTATTTTTAATTTACCTTAATTTTAGAATTCCACGAAAACATTATCATGAAAATATGTATTAAATATGATATAAGTATTCTACAGTTTTTATTATAGGTTTCTTAATAATTCACAACGTGAATATAAAATGATAACATATCAAGTTAAGCCAATCCTGATCATTAATAATCACGAGTTATTCATAAAGCCTGCATGTGTTGCCTGCCTACATCATATAATCAAATTATTTTAATTATAAATTTCATGCGATTAAAAGATGCATACTGAATGAATAGTAAAACAGCCTTTTCAACCAATTCGCATTAAAGGAAATGTGATAACTATATTTGTTTCTGTGATCGCTGGCGTTGATTTCGATGGAAAAAAATAACATACGCAAAAACAATTAAGCACCAGATCAAATAGTTGGAATAATTTTCACTCGGTTATCTGTTTTGTTTTCGTGTATTACATACGTTGTTTTATTCTTTATGTTTTTTTCTATTGGCTCAAAGAGAAATTTCAATCATTGTATATAATATATAAGTGAGAAAAACACACATTTCTTATACAAAATATGTTTATAAGGTTATATTTTGATCCTTAAAAGAATTCAAACTATGAGGTTTTTAGCGATGACAAAAATTAAATTCTGTTATTTTGAATCAGTACTTCAATATTATAGCAATATTTCAGTTTTTTTCCAAACTGGATTTGATCCCAAGTACCCTAAATATCATAGAAGTGGTCAAAAAGGTTACGTGATTAAAAAAAATCTTTTTGACAGTGTCTTATAAATGTGTTGAATTTCATAAAATAATATGTAAAAGTGAAATCTATATGTGCTCCAAAATTTACTTCCTTTAAGAACGTATTTTGATAAATTTATTTTTATTTTATCGATTGTTTTACTTTCTGCATCAATCTTCAATTACTATGTTGGTAAAATTGTAAATATGGAGTTGTAAATAATACTCCAAGTGATGTCAATCAAAAAATAAAATTAATTATTTAGTAAATAAAGATTTATTAAACTTGACGTGTTTTAAAAATCATTTTCTTTCTGACGTACAACATAAAAGAATAATCACTTTTAAGGTGTTCACTGTCAATACTTGGTGTAATGGTATTATAATAAAAATAACAAAAGATTTTTAGTACTTTTTCCACATAAAATTTATTTGATCAGGACCGGTTTTGCTCGTCGCGAGCATTATCAACTGATAAGAAGAATATATAAACAGTGCTATTTATACAAGTTAAATTGAAATAATTTTATTTACTTTGTTATTTACTTAAGTAATGTAGAGTTTCATTTTGTTTAAAATTTGCCAAATTTTAATTAACATCATTTGCCACTTATAATTATTAGTCTTTGTTGATTTTTTAATTGTATGTTATAGGTGTTAAGCATTTTAATTGTGTAATTATAATGTAATTTGTAAATCCTTTTCATTTTTAGTAATTGCTTACACCTTTTATTTAAATTTAAATTGTATAAATAGCACTGTTTATATATTTTTCTTATCAGTTAATAATGCTCGCGATGAGCGAAACCGGTCATGATCAAATAAATTTTATGTGGAAAAAGTACTTAAAATCTTTTATTATTTTTATTATAAAATAATTATTTAAAAAAAGACTAATCCAATCATCCAAATTACAGTTAGCTAATATTCGCTTATTGGCAGTAATTTATACATAAGTGCCCATCGCTCCAGGCCGTCGTTATTATAATCTACACTCTTTATTATAATCTTAGATTACTTTTTCTTTCTGGCCCCTTATAATACGGTGGGCAGTTTTGCAATATAAGATCCAGCTGTCAGCTCAATTACATTTTGGGTGTAACTTTCTGCGCGGCGTTTTCCGACCGCTCCGGTTTAATTAAATTTCAAATTGAGTATTCGCTCTCGATTTCGATATGCGTGGAATGTTTTCGATTAATTAAATAATTCGGATAAAAAATAATAAATAAAAGGTTACTTATCTACTCTGCCTCGTTCATTAGACGGAGATATTTTTTTTTACGCAACACCGGTGAAATTCTGATACTCTAGTTTCGAATAATTACACAGTTAATTATTTTTTTAATGAAGTATTTTTATCTAAAAACATTTATTTTGTGATGTAAGCTTCAGTGAATTAAGGCAGTTTAATCTAGAAGGATATTGCATTACTCTCGTATGTAGATTTAACGTACGAAAAAAAACTAAAAGCCTTTTATCCGTAGTGTATTTTTTTATGATATCTATCATTATAAAAAACATTATTCCGTAATGTAACATTTTACTGTAAAACAATCTCCAGTATTCAATTATTTCACTAATATTGAAATAATAATACAACTGAGAATATTTATGATAATTCAAAAATAATAGTGATGGCAATAAATACATTGTTTTTTAAATTATACATTTGGATATTTTTATTAATAAATTTCATTTATAATCCATGAGATTATTTCTGTTGAGAATATTACCTCCATTAGGAGGCCATATGCTCAACGTTAGGGCAGTGATGGAATAATCCATGAATAAATGTTGCTACTTTGAAACACGAATAAGAAATGAAATTAGTTTTTCAATTGTTGATAAAAACACATATTTTTTAATATCAAAATGTTAAGTGCATAATTCGAAAATAAAATAGGAAAAATTGTAGAGCATTTCGATAATTTCTTTGAAAAAGTTTTCTTTTTTTGGGCTGTTACTGTGACGTTGTTACGGAAATTCCAGATTTTAAAAATTACATCATCATTTTAATATAAAAAATGAGCTATTTGGTCTGTGATATTGATTATTATGTCTAAGTGAATTATGAAGTTATATTTAAGTGAATATTCTTAGTATCAAGGTTTTCCAGTTGAAATATCATTGAGAGCAGTATTATTTTTTTATAATTCTAAATAGGGTAAAACCTACTATTGTTGGCCATCTTCAATTATTCGCCACTTGCAGATAAAGTTTAGTTTTATAAGATATGAAACTAACATTACCACTCGTTCACTATAGGGCAAAACATACAGTCAACGAGTGGTAATGTTAGTTTCATATCTTATAAAACTAGACTTTATCTGCAAGTGGCCAATAATTGAAGATGGCCAACAATAGTAGGTTTTACCCTACATGACTTTCTGATCCTCGACACAAAGGTTCTTTAATTGTTTGTAACATTTATAAGATATCAGTTTTATGGTGTTAACTGTCAATACTAAGGTGAAAAATCATTTTATCAAAATATAATAAAATACTCATTTCTACTTATAACAAAAGACAGACTAATAAGGGTGTGTTACAAACAATTGTTTGAAAAGAATTTATAGATAATAACATAATACACATTATAAATAATTGTCACTAAAGTTGAATATTATTTATTTTTAAGAAGTCTTGAACACATTAATGAGAGTCAATTTTAGTGTCAAATCCCGAACTGGCGAAAACCTATAAGGCTACGGTAATCGAAAAATATTTATTTATTGTTAAAAAATAAAATTATAGTACATGACATAACAGCTGACGCCAATTCGCCATGTACTTGACAAATATAAAGAGACAAAATATAAAATAAAACTACATAATATGTACATCAAAATCAACAAATAAAATAGTAAAAAATTAACAAACAGTTCATAAATTCTATCACCAAAAATAATATGAAATCTATATAACAAAATAAGACAAAAAAATCCAAATTTTATAGTGTTTTCGCATTAATACTTGAAAATTCATTGTAGAGTATCTTTGAAAAAAATATTTTACGGCTATGAAGGGTTATTATTCCTTTCAACATTTACTTAATTAATTTCATATTTTTTGTTTTAAGCGTCGCTTATTTTTTATCGAATACACTGACACCTTGACGTTAACACGTTTCAATCAATGCTGACTTTTATTACCGTTGTTTTTTTTAATTTAAATATTATGTTTTGTAGCATTGTTTCTTTTTTTGATATTGCATTTGATTATATAGTATCGACCGCAATGAATAATAAACCGTTATAAGAAGTATGAAATTTGCATTGATCGAAATGAAATAAATATTTACATTACTAACAAATTTTACTCGCAAAAAGTATGGAAAGAGCCGACAGTGGAAGCGCACGTAATTACTTCCGTATACAGTTTATAAGTAAGCCAGGAAAGACGTTTTGTAATGGCGAAAAATAAATAAACATGTGTCGCAAAAAATGCAATTTGAATTGAGATGATAAAAAAAAACAACATCTGATTCAATTTAAAATAAGATTTACTGACTTGTTATTAAAATCAGTTAAATGCCATAACCAAGGAAAGTACTTCATAGTATTTTTCATTCATTTACAAGTAAGTGCTATTTAACCGTTCAGTGATGATTGAATAATACAATTCATAGTCACAAGTTGACTTTGACAGACTGAGATTTGAAAGAAAAATATAATAATAAATTCGAAACTATTCACAATTTTTAGACTTGATCGTTGTTTTATCCATTATTAATCGATGACTAGCAATGGTGTAGACATAAACAACATTATAATTAGATTTTATTTCATTAATGGTTTGAAGAGGACAATTATGCACAGCTTAGTAAAACAGTGTTTCTTCTTGTTTTAGTGCAATGGGTGTTGGTGAGTTTAAAATTTTGAACAACCTTTACTTATATCATAATATTACGTAGAATTGCTGAATTATTTCGACGTCAACTGGAAAATGACAGTTATTTTTTTATTATGTACACGCATCGAACTTTAATAAATTTACAAATTTATATTAATATATTCGTTCGTATTCGTATTAATAAATTATATTAATATAAAGTTTGTGAGCTTGATCTGATTCTTTTACTTAAGTAAATAAATTTAATTATCTTGTTAAAAATGTTCATTACATCATACATAACTAACTATACATCCATGAACAGATATTTGAATTGCCAAACTGTTACTCTACCAGTAAGTAAATAAAAGTGAATGGGTTTACGAGAGGATTCGATTCACATTCAACAATATAAATCTCGACTGTTTTGACATCTGCAAAAAATGTAGAAGCGTTAAGCCATATCACATTGAAAGAATGAATAAAAACATGGCTGCCATACATAATTCGGAGAGTAAAGTACGTCGATATTTCGAACCGTGATATCGTACTTAATTGTCAAATTTACTATGCTAAAATACACAAGAACTTACAACTGCGAATGGGAAATAATTTATAGCTACAGAATACTTGCTCTGTGCAAAATTTGTCGATATTTTTTGTTGTAAATGTTTTGGGTTATTTTATTTTATTTACAATGCGTTTAAAGTAGATTTTTTATGACATATTAATGAATATAATTATTTTAGTATCAATATACAAACGTAATACTCATATTGCAATATGAGTCTCAGATGCTAGGAGGTCCTAAAAGGAATTATTATCAATAAACAAATATACTTTATTTCAAATATAGCATACGATACAAATATATATATTTAATTGATAATAGTAATTAACAACACAATTGTGTTTTAACTAAATGTCTTTATGTATCCATTATTTTTTTAAAGTGGTACATTTTTTGGTCAAATTAATATAAAAATAATAAAAACATCTTGCTTGAGATACGAAATTACTTTAAAGTAACTAAAAAATTAAGCAAAGCAAAACAACACTTTACTCTTTGTAACGGGATATTTATGTTCCCTAAACGGCCACGATGATGAATCGGCCAACTTATAGAAGTTACATCTAGCAGGAACAGCGTCAGCAGAAAATATTAAATGTATAAAATAAATAGTATCAAAAGTAGACCTGTCCCATATATAATGTATGGAACAGTTCTGCCTTTGATACCATACCAAAATTAATCTACCTATTTATATGAAGAAAAGGCATGTAAAATAATATTTGTTATACAATCAGTTGAAAGACAAAAGATATCAGATTTATTATTTTATTCAAATGAATTTCCACAAAGTTACCGCCAAATTCATTGAAAATAGAAAAAAATACAATTTATAGTAATAGGAAGCGGAATTATATTTCACATTTTTTTGTACTTCTATATGAGTATACGTTATCTTGTATACTAATAATACTATCTTATATATTATAGATACAGCGTTAATAAATGTTATACAATATTATAGGCAAACAATGTTTGATGTGATTGATTGTTTCCCATTCAGAAACGGATATTTCAAAATGATCAAGAACGTGTGATTATTGTTTGGGTACTTAGCTTCAATTATTTTCGTCTGAATACAAAAGATTTCTACAGTGATGTTGCACATTATATAACCTTATTTAAATAATATTGTCTATTCAATAAACCAGCATTGTAACTGAAAAAACTCTATGCAAATAATATTATCTTTTTAACAATATAAATTGTAGATCAAACATTGGCAATCGTTTTTTGCAAGACTCGCTTAACTACGTTGGTTATTATATGAGGAAATCAAATTGTATTCATAATAGAATAATAATATATCAGACCTTTTTTTCAGTATTGAATTTTTATTGAAGAGTAACATGTTTAAGCCTACTAAGGTCAAAATGAGATAAAGTATTCATGTTTCGATAGGATCTAAAATGATATTTTGATCTAAGATTTTACTGTAACTAAATACGTTTATTATATACATATGTTTAAATACATATTTAACATTACAGCTTGAGACAAACCTGAGGAGAAGAGACATCACAAAAATCTATGACAGCTCTCAAATTGAATATTAAATTTTATATCAACCTTACTGGGGTGGACATTGACCCAGACCGGACTGGTTTCTTGGGCAAATATTTTACCGACTACATAGATCACAGAGAGCGATTTATATATTTTTTATTATTATTAATATTGAGTAGTTTGGCTTTCATAAAATGTTGTTATCCCAAAGTTACAATTTTGATCTTAATAAGTTTTGAAATATTGAAAAATCTGTCTAAGAAGCGATTTTTTTTTTTGAAGACTTTTTGAAGATTTTTTAAGACTTTCAATTATTGGTTGAGCTTACAATATGTCTAAAAAAAGGGCGTAAATTGCGAGAATTCGATCGATCATCATAAGAGCATTGAAATAAATCTTGCAATGAGCAGAACCCAGTTCTCATATATAATAAATATTACGATATTAGTACAAAGTGTTTTTTTTTTTAATATAATGCTTTTCCACCAATGACAGTGAACACCTTAGAATTGATTAATAATAGGTATAGTAAAAACGATTGCTTATTTTTAAAACAATGACATGTTAGGGCTTAGTTTCATTCTTTTGAGACTATCATTATAACAAAAAAGTCTTGAATGAACAATAATTAAAATATTTTTTAATATTATCCGTGGCCAAGTGGTTACAGTATAGCTCTTTAACCCGTTTTGTTGTGGAGTAAGCATTTAAGTAAAAGATTTTAAAAACGTTTTATGATTTTGTTTCAAAGAGCAAAGTGCTTTATCTATACTAACTATATTTGATTGTTATGAAACTGGACAATTGACTTAAAAAATACACTCATGTTATTCATTATATTCTGTCTTTGTATAAAAAGGGAAGATTGTTAGCCGTCGTCTTCTGATTGTGTGAAAAATCGATGCAATTATAAACAAAATTGACAGTACATACTGTCTGACAGCATTATATTTCAGCACATTCAAGAACACCATTCGCTGCGATATAAATGACAATTTTTAAATTAGGAATATGCGCAATCATACAAAAAACAAAAGACAATCTCTATTTGCGTATTTACCTGCCATAAAACAGTATCATTGCGCAACATGCAATTACTGAAGACATTGCATCTATTTTATAATACTTTTTGTTACTTTCGATCTCAAAAGATCTCAGAGGCGTGCGGACGAAACCAATTACCCGTTCGATAACCCTCCAAGCCAATTTTCGTTGCTAAAAGTGAGCAAATAAATTTGCATCAAATTGCTCGCATTCCTGACAGCTTCATTAACTATTTGGATCCCGAGCTCGCCGACAAAGGGTGCAATTTGCGTTAATCGTCGGATTATTATATTTTTGTTTTGTAAATTATATTTTTAAAAATAATGTGTTTAAATAATGAACACCAACAATTTAAGGCTGTATAGTTTTCGGGTTTTATTACAAGTTAAGTATCAATTTCCCAACGTAAACCTTCACACATTATTTTTTCGACTTGATGGTAAGATTTCCCTTTATTTGTCTGCCGCTTTGATCCCTACCTCTCCACCCTCCCTGATTCTGTAATCCTGATAAACTCGTTTTGATTTCTGACGTCATTTTTTTCTTATTTGCTTTTTAAAAGAACCAAACGTTAGTTTAAATGATCAATAGCAAACTCGTGCTCAACATCAGCAGCATATCAACAAACTTATTTTCTTCATTCCATTTATAATGGAATTAATCTCAACAAAAGAGAACTGCTTGTTTATTACTCAGTTTCTCAATTTCTGTTTTTTTTCAAAGAGAATAGGAACAGAAGGATTAGGCTAGGAAAGGACTAGTGGTTAAAAAAACGCTCTCGCTATGCACCATTTTTTCGGCAAAAGGATGGGTTGTAGAGGGGTGAATTCAGGAGATCACACACATCCATTAATCGAAAACCAATCTGTAAAAACTGTCCGTACTGGAATTCGAGCTCGTTATTTCCATGTTCTAAGCCAACCACGTTGATCACTCGACCACTATAATATTAGTAACCCTAACATAATTATATGATTCTTGTTTTGCAAATAAAGTATTTTTTTAAATGGCTTACAACCTACAACAATCTTGTCCATAAATTCCTTCTTTTGAATAACTTCCATCACTGATTAAACAATAACCAATCTTCATAAAATATAAACATTTGTAAGATTCATAATTATTTACTTCGAAATGGGTCTTGGATCACGGTTGTTGAAGATGTTTCAATATCCACAATAGTGTTTCGACATAGTATGAAATATTTTGTCAATGACTTATTTCACCACACCTGTAAATTTTGAAATACCTTCGATGAGTACCTTTATGGTAATGAGATGTGTTTTATTATTTGTCTAAGATAATTTTAGAGCTATTTGTATGTGTCTTGGCCCAGTGTTCAGCAATGTGTTAGTCCGCGAGCCACTAGTGGTCCACGAAAGAATTTCGACGGTCCTCAGAAAAACTTTTTTTAATTCACAGCAAACTACAAAAAAAAAAAATAACTTACACAAATAAACGATACGTAAAATCATCTCGATATCTTCTCGATTCGGTTATTACTCAGATTTTTGAGTGAAAAAATCTAATAAGTAGTAAGAGGGATTTAAAATTATGCATTTAGAGGTCCGTGAAGTTCTAAAGTTTGCCGACTGCTGTCTTAGTCATCAAAAATTATCACCATACGCAAATACAACGTAATAAATACTATATCCGTTGTTTTAAAAATACAATACTTTGCTTTGATTATTATGTGCGAAGTCCGTTAAATAAACGTTACATGGAATACTGACATTCATCTCTATTTAGCATATATTAGACAAAGTTATAAGTTTCTGTTAAAGTATCGATTTCAACTAAGGCATTCAATCCCGGACCCTCTTTGTGATCCCGGGATTGACCATTCAACATCATGTATAAATTCAGGGTTGAGAAATTTTTGCTCGTAAATTCCGGATTTTTTTTAGCTGTTCCCAGAATACTTATCCCAAATACGGAATTCTCAAAATTAAACGTCACGAGATTTTTTTGCACTTTCAATATTTCCAATTTTAAGAACCCAGGAATTTGCAGAATTGTCAAAATTGAACGAAATTTCGAGATTCGGGATCCGGGGTAGCCAATCTAACAATAATTAAATGTTCATTTAACAATTTTACATCAATTATTTTTTGTGGTTATGTCGCTTTTATTCTTTTACGTTCACAAGTTTCTTTCGTTGTCAGCAAAAACGAAATGTTTTATAATACATGATATTATATCAACCTTCGATTGGCTATTTTATTATATATATAATATTATTATAAATGGCTATAGAATTAAATCTTATATGAAGAATCAAGATTATATCACTTATGCTGTTATAAGAAGTTTATATTTACATACATGTAAATATTCTCTATTAATATGTAACTATCTTGGCCACAGCGTAGTTAATAGATAATTACACTATTCTTCTCACATTTTTAGGGATAAAACGTTTTATTAAATACTGTTCATCAACAGAAAATTGGTCAATCAAATAATCCGCGGCCGGGTTTTATATTGTTGAGAAAAACAATGGCGAATGCGACCCGCTGGGCTCAGTGCGACCTCGGTAATTGTATGGAATTTTCGTTTGGGACGTTTCTTTGCAATTCTAGGAAGCGGCTTGTACAGTGCAACGTATCTCATCCACCATTGTCAATTATTATTCTTCTCGAATCGTGGCACTGTTTGTATCAATTCGATTGCAATGCCTTGTTAATTCGCAGGCCCAGACTTGCAAACCTGAACAAGAAAATAATATTAAGATTCAGATGCGTTACAAGTAAACGCAAAGGTTTTTCATTTCGTATTCTTCTTTTAGATCAGCGCTGTCAAACTTCTTTTAGACCGCGGGTCAATCTTTCTTTAGGAAACATTTCGGGGGCCAAAGAGTAGAGGTAAATGAAAAGTCAGTTAAAAATTTGCTGTAAAATGTACAGCTCGCGGGCCGCAAAAATAGTTTCGCGGGCCAGCAGTTGGGTAGCGCTGTTTTAGTTAACTGGTGCTATAAGAACTAACGACTTACCAATTTCAATAATGTGAAGTATTGAAACAATGAACTATTTACACCAGAGATTTCCAACCTGGGAGGCGCGAAGAGTCCAAAATATTTATTTACTCTTTAAAACGTGTCTTTATATATGTGTATATTATAGTAATATAGAGACGTTTTAAAGAGTAAATAAATAGTTTGGACTGTTCGCGCCTCCCTTTAGAGTAGTCCACGTCTCCCAGGTAGGAAATCGCTACCGTAAACTATTACTTGATGATCGCCAAATACACATATACTTCACTTATTTTTATACATTGTTGTAAGTTAATTCAATTAAAAAATGATATTGGCAGCGGATGCATAAAACATAATCGATGTTACGAAATGCAATGAAATATTAGTTAACAACTCTTAGATAATCCACATATCTGTTGTGGTCTACCTTTTAAATCGAGATCTCAAACTCCCATGGAGGCAATCCGCCCCTGGCAAGCCATATAATCGACTCACAGAGTCGTGATTCTGCCCTCAGCACTTTCATATTTGCCCACTTACTAGTCGCTATCTATTCATCTAAGTTTTTTCCTATACTTAAATGAACCATTACAATTAGAGCCAGTTAGACAAACAATGGATATTTTTAAATACATATTGTATCTCTGGCTATTGATCTGCCATCAAACTTTTCGTCATAATAATTATTGTTTCGTTCCACCTATCATTGAAAATAATACGATTTCCCGACTATAGATATAGACAGCGGTGGGCTGCCAAAACGTTAACAAGAGGCTCGCTTGATCTCAAAGCAATTCTCGGTTTTGTGGGGAAAGAATGATTTTTTATCACTCCTATGCAATTATATGCAATACTTAAATAAACAATCAATGGTTACTTACTACACTTATAATATGTAACAATATGCAATTCACCGTAAACTTATCAATCTAAATGGTTAACTAAATTTACTACTGCGTATACTGAAGTTGTCGTAGATAATATGCAAGTCATAAATTGCAGTTATATACTAATTTGAGCTGATAATATTGTTTTCTCTTTAATTAACAAGGGGCTCGCCGGCCTTGGTAAAATTTTACAAGGGGCTCGCACGAGCCTCTCCGAGCCCCCTCCAGCCCACCTCTGGATATAGACACATGTTATTTCACATACGATTATTTCATACATAAAACCGGCCTTTTTTAAATTACATGCAACTTGAGACAGGACTGTTTAAAAAACGAACTACAATATTTTGTCGTCTTAATTCTAACACCACGTAAGTCAGTTTTTATAGAATTTAATGTTTTGGTGATTTCGGTTAAGAAACATATTAATGCATCTATTTCATTCGTTTAATTTTTAAATTTGCAAGTGGAAACAACACAATATAATAGGGTAAAATATCAAGGTATTTCAGTTCTACAGTTTTATACCTTAATATTATAGCTAAATATATAGTTATATATAGTAATATTAGGTAAAACGGAAAGAAATGACATTTTTTGTTATTGTGACAAAAAAATTATTTAAAAAAAAAATGATACAATATTATTCTGTTATATAATTTTCCTCGTTGTCTTTTATCGTCCTCCATAAAAGAGGCAACTTTTTGATACCCTTTTCGTAAAACTCTGGTGACTTACTGGCAAAATACAAATCCAGGTGATTTTTCACCCGGTCAGCGTTTGTAATTTTTTTGTCACGAAGTGAATGCTTCATCGACTTGAAGAGATAATAATCCGAAGGTGCTATGTCCGGTGAATATGAAGGATGTGGCAGAAGTTCGAAATCAAGTTCTCTTATTTTTTGCTGAGTAATTTTTGCCGCATGAGGTCTCGCATTGTAATGTTGTAAAATCCGCCTATTGTTATTGACCAAAAAAGATCGTTTTTTTAATAACTCTGCTTTTAATCGTTCTAGTTGAGCACAGTATAGCTCTGCCGTAACTGTTTGACCAGATTTCAATAATTCAAAATGTATTATCTTCGAAACATCCCACCAAACACACAACAAAACTTTTTTTAACGTCAATGTTGGCCGAGGAGTAGGCACAGGTACTTGATTTGGTGATAGCCATTGTTTTTCCCCTGGTATTACTGTAAAGGACCCATTTTTTGTCCCCGGTAATTATCTTTCTGAGAAATGGATCCGTTTCGTGCCTGGACAATAGAGAAGCACAGATGGTCACGCTTGTTCCAAGGCCGTTTGAGAGAGTGTGTGTTTTTGAGAGAGCTTGCCTGTGTTTTTTTCCCAATCTTTTCAGATGATCTTGCACAGTTGTTATTGGACAGCCAATGTCGTGTGACAATTCCTTCACTATTTTACGAGGATCAGCTTCCACCAATGATTTTAGGACGTCATCATCGATTTTGAGGGGTCTTCCTGTTTTTGGTTTGTCCTTTAACTCCCTATCGCCACTTTTGAACTTTTGAAACCATCTAAAGCACTTTCAAAGTTTCAAGACGTCACCGTAAATGTCACAAATGGTCTTCGTAGCTTTTTTTGGTTTTAATCCTTTATCGAATAAAAACAGCATAAAACAGCGCAAATGTGTTTATTCAATCTCAGGCTTCTCCATTTTTCCACAACGGCAAAAAAAATATAAAATATGTTGAAATGGAAAGAGTACACACAGAGCTTTAAAATAATACCAACCCCGACGTGTTAGCTCAACGGCAACCGTTGACAAACAGATTTTAAAGTGATGCGCCAGAAAAAATGTCATTTCTTTCCGTTTTACCTAATACCTTGATATTTTACCCCATTAAAATGTAGTTCTACCAAGTAAATGCCAAATCAATAAATAACACAATATAATGTATCTCTTCTGATATTTATCTTTTGTAATATCACGTAAGTCTTCTACATTAATTATATCGGCTGTGGAAATAAAAAATGACGTAATCCACTCATAAAAAATTGTACAGAAGACACAAAAATGTTTTTAGGCCAAAGGCAAATGATAAAATATACACAACCTTGAGGTGCACGGAGGCTGAGAAGCTGGTTTTTAATTGACTTTATTACCTAATATTAATTTAATACATTAAAAAAAAAACTTCTTTATTCATGATCGCAATTTTCACCGGCCCTTATTTTTTCAAAGTTAAAAGCCTAATTAAGATACTAATTCGTCATGCTAACCTAATATTATTTCGATAGAATGTGTATCAAGTTGTATACATGGTGATTATCGAAAAAAAACTGTTTTGAAAAATCTGTGGGTTACGTTCTTTTTCCTTTCCACAGTCGATATATATATATATATATATAAATTAATGAATATTTTTTTAAAAGTATATTTGGAACAGTAAAATATTCTACTACAAACAACAACAGTATAAGAATTTGTTTCTGTAAGTTGAAATATTCAGTTTTAACTCTCTTCTGAACACTTAGGGTAAACTGACTTAACCACTCTAAAGCTAACGACCCCCCGGTGTGTCGCATACCTACTAACCACACACTCTACCCACCAGTGTGTTCTCATTATTAAGATATCAATAAATATTTTTTAGAGTTTGCATCATTGAAAAAGGGTCCGACATATCTTAAGGACTCACAAAATGAATATTAAGTTTTCCTTTATTAGTTTTTAGACAATTGTTTGCTTACAGGACAAAAAACGTTATTTTTTTCTAGCTGTTAACGGGTTAAGGCGGAAACATACTGCCGACACCCGACGCCACGTAAACGTGTTGGATAAGCTAAATATTTGCCATTTTATTGTATGGAAAATATGTAGCTATGATCTCATCCAACACGCTTACGTGGCGTCGGGTGTCGGCAGTATGTTTCCGCCTTTACGATATGTTAGAATTCTTGACAACTATTTATCTAGCCAACGATTTCTTGACATTATTTTTAGCATTCATTCAAGTATACATGCTCAATTTTGTGTTATTTTTTTTTGTGTCCGCTCCAAGAGCAGACAAATGCGTCAAATTTAATTACAAAACGAAACAATACATAAAACTAAATAAACAAAAATAAAAAGAACTTCCCTGCATAAGATCAGACAGGTTATTTGCATAGTTACAGAAACGCGTATCTTTTATCTGAATGAATGGCCGTTTCAATGGATATACAAACAAACAGAGTATTTTTATAGTTTTCTTGTTACTCACAAAATCAATAACAAAGCTTTGTCAAATAATACGTTCACCTCTATTATGAAACTGGTATGTGTGGCAATTTGAAAAAAAATCATGTGTTACACTAACATGTATTTAATGACCAGTGCCACGGCTCATATAGTCTATAATAGAGAAATACGTGTGTTGGGCAAGTTTAGAATAGATTTAAATATAGCTTTGTAATTTTTATTGTTATCGAATATTTATTCGCTGTATGAAGAATTTATACGGCTACATAAATTATTTTCTAGTAAAATATTTTAAAGTAAGACAAACCGCGATCCCAGAACTACAAAGTTCTAAGTGCAAGATTTTTGCGAAACAAAAGTAACAATTAATGCTACTTGAAAAACTGCTTCATTGTTACTTTTGTTTCGCTAAAAATAAAACCCTGTCGGGTCTTGTGGTGCAGCGGTTAGCGTGGTGGACTTCCGTGCCGGACTTCACGGGTTCGAGTCTCAGTACGAACATCATTTTTTCGATCGATTTATCGATGTTCAAAAGCGTAGGTGTTTGTGATGTCTAAAAATTCCCTCCCACCATTTACGGTCCTTAAATAACTTGGTATAGCGAGAGAGATTAGTTAACTGCTAGTCCTGTCCTAGCCTATTCTTATATCTCTACTACTTGAAAATGGGAGGTTCAGCGACTGAGTAACAAACAGTTCTCGTAGAAAAACTTCTGTTGAGATACCTCTATTAGGAGGTCATATGCTCCACATTCGGAGCGGACTTGGAAAAAAATTAACGTTTGGAATATTTTATGTCCATACCTTTCTATGTACGACAGAATCAGCTGAATTTTAATATGCTGAACAATGCTATCTCGTCGTGTATCATTCTAAAACTTCTTCTTTTTTTAAAGCAAGAATCAAAATCTGCGCCAAAATCTTTTTTTAACAGAAGTAACACTAATCAAACCTATTCATTATCTTTTTAAAGTCTTATAAAATAATCACAAATGGCGAAATACATTCACTTTATTTTTCAGTAAACACTAATATTTATTAATAAAAACACAATAATCCTTTGTACTTCATTCCACTTTATTTAATATGTCAGGACCGGTTTCGCTCATTACGAGCATCGTCAACTGATAAGAAATATAATTTAACAGTGCTATTTATACAAAAATGAACAGTTATAAACAACAATTGGCATTGAAAAGAAAATACCAATTACATTAAAAGTGATTCTAAAAAAGAAAATACCAATTACATTAAAAGTGATTCTAAATTTCTTTTCAATGCCAATTGTTGTTTATAACTGTTCATTTTTGTATAAATAGCACTGTTAAATTATATTTCTTATCAGTTGACGATGCTCGTAATGAGCGAAACCGGTCCTGACATATTAAATAAAGTGGAATGAAGTACAAAGGATTATTGTGTTTTTATTAATATAATGCCTTTCCACCAAGTATTGACAGTGAACACCCTAAAAGTGACTAATATTTATAATGTACGTAAGTATTTTTATGCTTTGTCAAATATCATGTACTTACAATAAATTGATCTTACAATAATTCATATACATACAAACATATCATTGCTGGTTTCCTGGTACATAACTTGCGTAAAAATTGACCAAACACTTTTTTAACATTTTTTTTATAAATACTTATCGACAATAACTGCAAAATAAATATGCACGGATATAGGTAACACTGTGTTAATTATGTTACAAAAGTTATTAAGTACAAACGGAAACGCTGTATTGATTGATACCAGTTGTTAAAATTGCTCCCAAATTGGATTTAATTTCACGGTTTCATTTGCAAATGACATATTGAGATACATTTAACGTTTTATTTAATTTTGCGGCCGGAATTTGTATTGACTCTGGCTATGCAGTATGCACACAAAGAATTTTTCACACTTTCAACTGGGAAATAAAATAGTTTTTTTTTCTAAGCGAAACATAGATCAATTTTCGAAATTTCGGTAATAAAAAATTGAATAAAATTACTGCTTTCACATATAATTCTAATCTAGCAGAAAAATATCGAAATAATACATAAAAAAATATTATAATCAATACAACATTTTATAACTACACATGCACATTGCACATTATTTGTTATGATAATTTTTATATAGCTCGTTTGATTGTTTCTATCGCCTGTTTGTTTTTGCTGCCAATCTTGTGTCCAGTAAACATTTTATGTCTCTCTATTTTTATTTTCGGGTTTGTGGTCGAATGGTCAACGTTATTGATTTGATTGCGGCTTGAATCTCAGTACAGATAGTATCATAAATTGATTTTTAAAATAATATATATATATATATATTTTTTTTACCATATCCGCTCCCAATGTGGAGCATATGGACTCCTAACGGAGTTTATCTCAACAGAAGTGTTTCTACGAGAACTGCTTGTTACTCAGTTGCTCAACCTCTCTTTTACCAAAGAGAGTATAAATAGAAGGATAGGGCTAGGACAGGACTAGTGGTTAACTAATCGCTCTCGATACGCCCCATTCATAGGATAGGATGGGTGGGAGGGGGGAATTCAACACATCACATACATCCATGCCTTCGAACAGAAATTCATAAATCGATTGAAAAATCAATTTATAAAACTGTCCGTACTGGGATTCGAACCCGTGACCTCCGTAGCCGAAGCCAACGACGTTGACCACTCGACCACACAGGCGGCTTAAATAATATATAGATTCTTATATAATTTTAATCAATATAAAATATTTTAAATTAAAGATGATAAAAATGAGTCGCTTCGACTACTCACCACTAGTCTTGTCCTAGCCATATTGTTATAACCATACTACATATTTTAAAAAAACAGAGATTGAGCAACTGAGTAATAAACATTTTTTGTAGTCGAATTTTCTGTTGATATAAGCTCCACAAAGACTTCCTATCGACCCGAGGATTTCCTGTTTGTAACAGGAAATCCTAGAAATCAATAGATTCAAATTTTTACCTGATTCAGATCTTTTGAACGATCAATTAATATTTGCTAGTTCCCCGTTACTTTATCCATTGCATTAGCCCTTGTTAACTATTCTTTTATATAATTTAAAATATATATAGGTATGTATATATATATATATATATATATATATATATATATATATATATATATATCTTTGTTAGAATTGATATGGTCTTTGAAAAATTTCTTTTTCAGAATCTTCCTGGCTGTCGATTTTGTTTAAGTATGTACACTTACCAACTACTTGGAAGCGGGGAAATTTTCTTAACTATCATTAAGCCTATTCACTATATTATTGTCATTATTAATGTCATTATTTTCATTGTATCACTTTGTCAAAGAATTCCCAAATTTTAATTATGTTTGTAATTACTTTCAATTCCCATTCTAAATTTATTAATCTGAGATGACTTTTTAATTATATGTTAGATTTGTTAAACATTTTAATTTTGTGCTATTTTAGAATCACTTTTAATGTAATTGGTATTTTCTTTTCAATGCCAATTGTTGTTTATAACTGTTCATTTTTGTATAAATAGCACTGTTAAATTATATTTCTTATCAGTTGACGATGCTCGTAATGAGCGAAACCGGTCCTGACATATTAAATAAAGTGGAATGAAGTACAAAGGATTATTGTGTTTTTACTAAGATTTGTTGTCACAGACGCCTTTGGCCTTGGGCTATATTGAGCTATTATTATTAGTTTAAAACGCAATTTACTTCATTGTATCGCTTAAGATCTTTTTCCGATTATGGGTCGATATGCTACACTTTGGTAGCGGGAATTGCTAAAAACAGTTGTATTAACTATTTTTATTATAATATTTCGCTATATATGCATGTTGAGTGATATGTCTTTCAAGACACACACACTTTTCATTTATGCGCATTGTGCACATCAAGTGTAATCAACCGAAATTAAAGTCAACATTCTTTTGCTTAATAATACGTAAAAATAAGGCCACTAAACTTCATTTAAGTAAGTATAAACATCTACCAACAATTAACCACTGGCTTGTCATTTTCCTTTCACTTAATTTGCAGATACCTGCCTGAACGAATCAAAAGACCTTTATTTTTGTTGACTTTTCGACCGACAGTTATAAGCAATAAAAGTGAAAGACAAAAGTGGTAAAAAACATTAATTTAGTGAGATGTTTTATAATAACCATCGTACTATTAATACCGCTTTTAAAAACGTTACAAATTCAAATTGCCAACGAAAAACGACGCTTACTTTTGAGCAATCATGATTTTTTGTTCAACTAAACATTTATTTATTGTGATTAGTTACACAATAACAAAACAGTAATAAATAAGAAGTCTTTACGATTACTCTTAACATGGGCCAGATTAACACCTTTAGAAACTGTGCCTCACCCTAACATAGTGTGGGTGGAGCACCCCAAAAAATGATATCAAATCATTAATTATTTTAATTACATTTATTAGATGTTTTGGTGTCTTGTGAATTGTTATTTCCGAATTTTTATATTTTTATTTTAATAAAACATAAATTAATATATATGAACAAACTACATAAAAAAAAATCATATACAATTAATAATATTATTCTCACTAAAATATACCTCAGAAGTTTCTTTAAGCTCTATAATTCCCGTAATGACAACGAAAAAAATGATATCGGAAATAATCGTAAAAACTGAGGTACGATTTGATAAACTTGTATGAGTTTGTACGTGCCTCATTCTATCAGATAAATAAATGGTCCCGTTATGTTGGTAATACCGTATTATATAAATCGCTACCTATTAAATTTATAAAGGCTTTGTTGTACAAAAGTTGCATACCATGTACAAGGTAAAACTGCCTTTTAGCTTCCAGTCCAGTAGCGGCTAATAATAATCAACAAAATAATTAAGATAGATTTATATCGAGTTATTTATTCACTTCGTTGCGTCCTGTTTGAGATGACATCAGAGTAGGGTTAAGAAATGTATATTTCAATGAATACAAACAGCCCTCTATTGAGATAATAGACTTTTTATAATACGTATCGCCTAGTTACAAAACCCGTTCTGGCCGGTTTTTTTACGAAAATGAGTAATAAATGCAGTTCAGCAATCAATCAATAAAGCTATCATTTTTTTTAAATTTAGAGTTGTAAATTGTATTCCGTTTCGTCAAAAAATCAAAATGAATATTAACGCGACCCGCAAAACCCGCTCTCGGGATAAATCAAACACGTTTATTGACAATTTTACGGTATATTAGTTGAATTAGCGGTTTTATTTTGCTTTTGTTTGTATCCTGGACGACTTAAAATAACTTTTAAAAAGACTTAAAATCACTATATATACCCAAAAATTTTTTTTGGGATTTACTCAAAACTTAAAAAAAACCTCCAGAGCGGGCTAAGTAACTCGGCGCCTCATATCACGAAACGAACTGTCAATATAACGGGGCCGTGAACAATAAGACAAATAAATATACAAAATGAACCAAAATGTATACAGTTAAAAAATGTTTAGTCGTCTAAATGTTTTGGATAGGTGTAGAAATAAGAAATTTGCACAGCTAAAAAACGTTAAGTTATTTATAGTTTTCTGTCAGTTATAACGTCCAACGAAATTGATTTAGTTCGTATTACTTCTTAAAATATCGAAATAAATAAATTTAATTTGAGTTAGCTTATTTTTCGTAAATTCAAAACACCCAATTTTTTAGTTAACGTTTTCTGGCAGTATACCTACTATTTTTTTAAACGGTTTTCTTTGTCCAGTTTTCAGATTTAGCAAGTTTAGAAAAGTGTGTATCCCCCACCACCCTTAGATACAAATTACAAATTGATTTTAAAATCAATGTATCTTTGTATTCTTAAATTACAATTTTACAAAATAGTACTTTATTTATAACCTTTGTAAATGATATCAATAATTATTTAAAAACGTAATAACCACACATCATAATGCGGTGTCTCCCCGAAAGAGTCAATATCTGTTGCCACTTACGGTACCTATTTGAAGCATATGACCACCACAAGTCTCTTTCAAAATGCCCTGTTCTCCGTCAGTCTTTTTACTTCCAACTAGGTCGCGAGGATCGATACAAAAAATATTTTTTCGATATTTAAATATTTTTAAATTTCGAATTTGTGAAACTATAATATGCCAATCTGATACATATTAAAAAAATGATCATCTACTTGTATCGTTTCATATGTGAACATACGCCACTGGGTTGGCACGATATTAAACAAGCAAATGCAATCCAGTTCTTACTACAAACGGTGACTTCCATATTATCGCGAACGAAAGTAAAAACTCGTGATGTAATGTGTTAGATAAAACAGACCGGTTCAACTTTTCAGTAGGCTTATATCCTAATGTTGTTCTGCTTACCTAATACTTTTCTATGTGAATTTATTCACCGCAAGAGTCAATAAATAATATTTTCATGTGTCCTTGAGATAATTATAATAAATGAATGATACAATTTATATTGTTGTGTTAGTCATTTGTATAGTTATCATTCACATTTAAAAAAATGACCTCAAATATAAATTTATGCTTATCATCATGCCAATATAAAACGTTCCATTCAGACTCCAATTATAAATGTAGCAAATCAAAACATGTCATAAGCATTTTTTAAAGTTCCACATTTTTATGTTTGACTATATGTACATATTGTATAAAAATCATTTGAATTTTCAATATCGGGTCATAACCAATCCATTTATCTATCATATGTATGTTTAAAGATGAAGAATGTAGAGTATAATATAATATACAAACATTAATAAAAATGAATATTTTATGACTGTTTCTAGCGTAAATCGAGTTTGACAGCGATAATGATAGCATGCTCGCAGATTCGTCCTTGCCTGGAATTTTACACGTAAATTTATCAATCAGTCATTGTTTTATATTGTTATCAATTTCAACTATCATAAACAGTTATATTATAAAATCTATCGTCATATCTCAATCAAAAGTTAAATTTATATATAATTTATGTTGGTAAATCCTCATATTTTAATACGTGCATAGAAACTTGTCGGTAACACAGCAAGCAACTGATATATTCTAGAAATATTCTAGTATCTAGATTTAGATACATGTAATGAAGTATGTACAGCTTTGTATTTCGAATAGAGTAGCTATCCATTTCTTAGCATGACTTACACGTTTCTCCAACAAAACAGTTAGAAGTAATTCTGTCGCAATTTCTTATTTTAAGTATGAAAACTATCCTATGATTTTCATTACTGGTATGATCTCCGGATAATAGATAAATGTTCATCTTCTATTTATTATCATGATCGCCTGTTACAACATTTCTCGATGTGAAAATCTTATTTGACTTTTTATGCAGTATGTGCGTTAATTACTAATGATTCTCATTTAAATCATGCGCTCCTGGTAATTACATATTTTTTACATGATTTTGCATAAGTATACCTCGTTAACTGAATACAGTGTCATTAAAAATCTTTCAGAGTGTCTGAAACAACATTATCATATGATATGTCTTTGCAATTTATTTTAACTCACTAAAAACTTCCGTAAATAACAAGTTATAATATATTATAAAATTATATAGTCATAGCAAATTGTTATGTGTATATTTTATTGGTTTCCAAACATATTTATATTTATAATAAAATAATATTTCACACGTCTAGAGACAGAAAGCTATTAGGAGAACATGTATGCATGATTGTAAATTATTTATAAATAAAGCAAACCACATGTTAGGCGGCGATTACTCCACTCTATGCCCACCGGTCAATACTGGAATTGATTCTTGCAGAACCAAAAGCTGCAATATTAACATACGTCTCTTGCTGTTTTATAGGTGTATGATTATTGCAACCTCAGTTGAACTCGATTAGCTTTTCTAATGTTTGTATATTCACTCTGCAACCAAAATGCCAAAGTTCACTAAATAATAAGAATTGGATAACTATGAAAGGAAGTATTTTTTTATAATATTTAGCTAACTATAAATAGAAATATGGCAAGCTTAAACATAAGATTGATTGATAAAAAACATGTTTTGAATACTATAGTGTCTTATTTTATAATGGATGTTATAAAGTTGGTAAATTTGAATACGAATCTTAAAATATTGTTTTTATATTATTTTTCTCAACAATTGAAATGAAACCCAAAAAAAAATCCTTTCTAATCACCAGTCCAAATTTTAACTCACGGAGGGCTTATATAATATTCCTGTCGGCCACGATATTTATAATTTTATCTGATCAACTCACAACTAACAACCTTTTCTCGTAATTTATTTAGTGTTTAAAAATTAAAAGTACAGTACATGACATTACAGTTACAGCTGATGCCAATTCGCCATGCACTTGACAAAAATAATGAGAACAAAATAAAAGAAAAACACTACATAATACATCAAAATCAACAAATAAAATAGTAAAACTTAACAAACAGTTCACAAATACTATCACTAAAAATGTCCACTTCTCTAGGCAATGAGTTGATCAGTCGAACGGCCCTTGGAACTGGCGACTCATTCGTCCTACAAGAGGAACAAGTTTTTAGAAACAAAAGTTTTTGGTCATAGTTTCGCCCACGTAAGAATAAATTGGGAACATGAAAGTTGATATTCATGAGAATTTCAGGATTATTAACTCGGCCCCGAAGCAGAAGAGGAAAATGCTTTAAACTTGAAAACGATCTTCGAGATTCAAGAGAGTGAAACGGTAACATTCCTAAAAGAAATTTGGTGGGGTAATAGTCAATGTCGTAATAGTAATAGTCGATGTCGTCAAAATAAAAGTGTGACGTGCAAATACATCAAATACATCAAAAATTATTTAAATCAATATTATTAACCTTACCAGCGTATCATATTCGTATAAATAGGCCATTGATATTTTCCAAAAATCATTCGATGGCCCAATGTTGCTTTTTACCATAAAATTCCAAAACATATATCAATGACATGACAAATCTACGAACTTCAATGAATATTTATTTTTATTGCCGAAAAATCATACAAACAAAACATATTTTTTCTTAGTAAAATGATAAGACTGAAATCAAAAATTAAATACAGAATCAAACAGAATTTACAATCTATCGTAAAAAAAAAACACGGTTAAAGCAATTAACATGTATTAGCCATGGGGGCTGTTAATTAAAATTATATTTTTCAAAAAAATCACATATAAAAATACATGATTATTTAATTAAAAATCTCATTAAAGTTGTATTGGTTTTTCTTCAGACCGTCGGATAACACTTTCGTAGTACGATTCTTGATATAAATTAATTATTTATATCTATGACATTTGACTGCGAAGAAACAAATCTTTACAGTCGATTTAAAACTTAATTGAGTCTTTAAAATTAAATGGATTTAAAAACGTGACTAGCTCATAAACTGATTATATCATTACATGATTTTTTTTAACTAGAAATTTTATTTCAGCTACGCCTTCCATTGTGAAAATGCAAAAATCAAATAAGGTATTTATGTAACACATTTTTTAACAGTGATAAAGAACGGTTTATTGGTCTTTTTTTTTGGTCAATATTAAAGTATTAATTATATATACACACAAGTTGGTGGTTGGTTGTCCCATCACAGCCCGTTATGTGTGTATGTACCCGCTGTTTCACGGACACCTTTCATGGTGCAATAAAGAACAAAAAGTAAAACGAATTTACTACACATATTTACTTTTCACCCGATACAGAGCTGCACTGGACTTATCGTTTAATCATGCCCTTTATAAATTATAAATTTATAATTATATACCAAAGATAGATTATATTTTTCTGCAAGTCTCACTATGGGCCGGAATAATCATTGTTGTACCAAAATCTGACACTTTTAGGATCAGATATATATAATAAATAATTATGGAATAAGTATTAAAAAGTGTTTCACTTTTTTTAAATATGATGTCTTTTCATTAAGTATTGACAGTGAGCACTTTAAAAGTAATACTAAATTTGTTTAGTGAATATGGGTGGAAATATATTCTTTTAAATAAAAATACGAAATGTTAAAAAAAATATACAAAAATAAAAACAAATAATTTTTAACATCTGAAACCACTGATGGGTTCGTTAATAATCACTTCAGATTATCACTGGTGTCATTTCTGATGCAAACTGTATTGACTGCTTAAACTGATTAAGTGCTGACTTCCTGTACAACTCACTAAGTCAGTATTTGAACAAAAAATACTCAAAAAGTGCAAACAACTCGTAAGATAGTTTTTCATGTGATAATAATTATTTTTTACTATGTTTTCCCTGTGAAATCATGGAAACATTTAAATCTCTAGTAAAAATAAAAATTGATGACAATTAAATAAATAGTCTTTCAAAATAAAAATAAAATGGATTTAAATGATGAAAATTTACATACGTAGCATTAATATAGTGTAAACAGCTTTTAATATTCTCATTTAAGCTCAGTGCTTTGAGAATGTCTTATTAACTTATTGAACTGACTGAGTTCAAGTGCATTCGTGCACTAGATAAAACTAGAAAATGCCGAAAGGCAAAACCCGGGTCGTTATCGACAAAATTTATGAAAGTGTACTGAATAAAAATAATTAAAATTTGACATTAAATTTCCATCTAGCACCTTCAGTCGAAATTCTAAACTAATTAAATATGTTGAAAAAAAATCAACTTATTAATTTGATGAGTTTTCTCGTATAATTAATACATTACGCATTATAGCATTTTTTCCTACCGTGTATATAATATAATAAATAATGTAAAAATTTCAGTTATGATGAACCAATCTTCTGCCTAAAAGTAGAGATGTGTGTATTACAAATTAAACTTTGTTTTACCTTTTTGGAGAGCTCTTTCTGAATAAGATATTAACTCCTAATGGTGCTTTTTTAACATGAGCTATTTAACAGGAACTGGTTGTTATTTGATAACTCAACATCTGTTTTTCGAATAAATAAAGAATATAAGGCTAAATCTAGGATACGATACGACTAGTGATAATACAAGATTATTTATACTAAAATGTATTTATGTATGTTCTTATTAGTTAAAAAATATCACAATAACTAAAATCGGTCCGGTCCCTACATATCGACTGTGGAAAGGAAAAAGGACGTAACCCACAGTTTTTTCAAAACAGCTTTTTTTCGATAATCACAATGTATCAAACTTGATACACGTTCTATTAAAAGGTTATAAGCTGCAAATGCCGAATTAGTATCTAAATGTTGCTTTTAAGTTTGAAAAAAGATGAACTTGTGAAAATTGAAACCAAGAAAAAAGATTGGAAAAAAGTTTTTCCTGGACAATTCCTTTAATTAATATTAGATTATCTCAATTAAACACCTGTTTAGAAGTTTTCGTGCACTTATTTGCATATGGCCCAAAATCATCAATACACGTTTTTTGCGCCTCCTGTAAAATTTGATATGTGTGGGTTACGTCCTTTTTCCTTTCCACAACCGATATGTATTAATACGTGTGGAATAAGTGTACAAGAGAGTGTTTTTGTTTTTTTTAATATAATGTTTTCTTACCAACTATTGGCGGTGAAATCTTTAAAAATAATAACAACAATAAATATTTTATTACTTTTAGAACGTAATGCATTCCATATACAATTTTTAAACTGATCTCTATAGTGATTCGCTGATAGTAATCAAACGAGAATAACCACAGCCCGTATCTCTATTCTTCGAGATGGACTCGACCGAAGATTATCATGGCTATTACGTAAGGATCAAAATATAATAAGTTTTTGTAATTAAGTTTATCACGAACAAACGAGCGTATAAAATGTTCAAATTATTAATAGCTTTCTCGTGAAACAACCATACCCTCTAATCAATAATTTTATTATAATAATTCATAAGTGAAATAATACGTATTCTTTATTGCGTGATTAAAACCAAATCATATTAATTATGCTCGCCTAATGTTATTTTTACACCTGGTGTTACAGTTCAACTATTATTTGGAATAATAAAATTTGTTTGATATTGTATATTACACATTATCCGTTTCAATCATTATTTTGCAACTAACTGTATAATCTTAAAACTGATTACGTATTCGAAAAAAATAAAATAATTTACATCAAGCTTTGCAGCCAATGCGTTGTCAGCCTTCAGAAGGTTGTTTTTAAGCTTCCGTGAACGATAAAATTTTAATTAAAATTGAAATCAGTTAATTAACGCCCTGAATTTTTTCAAGGTCACTTCTTTTTATAATATCGTTAACTGCCTTTAAATCTTTTTTATAGGGTTTATTTATAAAAGTATTTAATATTTATTGATAAGAATAATTAATTACTATAATATTTAAAATTTCACCAATTAAAGTTTATGTTTTTATTATTTAAAATAATATTTATATTAATATATCGTCAATAGCTCAATTTGCATAGTTATTTTAATAAAAAAAAAACCTTAAATACTTACTTAATATGGGCATATTTAAGAAAATGTTTTTTTTTGCTTTGTTAATATTTACAATTTTTCATGCGATTTTGAATAAATTACGTAAATTCAACGGCTAAAAAAATATTTTTGAATATCACTAAATTTTTTTTATTAATATATTATTAAGTCAGTTTCGAAAACAGAAACGCAAACGAAAATTTGAAAAATAACTGAAATATTCTACCTGTTAAAAAATAGAAATTCAAATTAACAAACTCTAATTTTACAATAAAAAAAATAGTGTAAATACACATTTGATCAACGTAAATATACTTTTAAAGTAATGACTTTTTGATATTATCTGTTATATCAAATAATATAACGAAAAATCAATTTATCGAAAAATGTTAAAAATTTGATCATATCGAGCAAATATGATAACAAAATTTGAATTCATTTCTTTACACAAAATCCTAGAAATATCCCCTCGGTTAAATTTGACTAAGTACTAAAAATAATGGTGTATTTATTTACCACCCGAACGGAAAGTTTTCTTTCACCCTATTCAAAATTAGCCCCTAGATAATTGTATCGACCTGAACTTTTCCCAGGGGTGTTTTTATTGCTTAATATTAATGGTGAAATGCAACTATACTTGGAAAACAGCGAAAATGAATTTTATGAATACATATTTGTAATATAGGTTTCAACAGTATTTACTTCATATTATGATTATATAACATAATCTTTTTTAAATTTAGACGGTAAAATGATTTTTTATCATGGAATGTGAACCATATAACATAACTGTTGGTAATTGGTTTGAAAATCAACTCAAAATTTTCAATTTGAATACAATCAAAAACCTCTGTACAGATTTAAAAACTTAGATTGATATGTAAAACTTATCAAATTAGTGTATACACAATTGGCCGTTTTTTACGATGCTTTTATTTAATCGAATTTCAAACTTTTTGAAAAATAAACAAAAGAAAATAATATACATACCCGATTCTATCCAAAAATTTGTCTAACAACTCTGAAAAATTCGTCTTGAAAATTAATGGTGTACATTGTGATTATCGACTTAATTCCTTATTGAACGATACATATGATTAACGAGAAGGAGTGAGACAATGTAATATGTATTGTTTCTTACTCTATAATTTATTCCATAGTGAGTTTATTAGCTTCCGTTAAAAGACTTATACCGCAAGCGATTCGTTCTTACCACCCGTGGCATTAGAATTTCCCCTATTTTCTTAGAACGGCGTCACGCTGATGGCTATCGCTTTCTGCCCTTATGGTCAGTGGCGTGATTAGACTTTAAAGACACCCCTGTAAGACTCCCTAATCGAATTATTGGTCATATGAAAATTGTATACAGCACGCTTTGAGTTGATTTTATTGGAGTAATAGTGAATTCTTTTCAAACAATGCCAGTTAAAATCCCGGCTTTTGAATCAATATTGTTCTAACTTTTTCTTATTTAATATTATAAAGTGCAATCAACTCTAATATATTGTGTTTTTTTACGATTTAATTTTCAAGTGACCGATGGCTGTAACAAAAATCTTAAAATAATCTTTCATAATTGTTAACATTCACTTTTTATATTCAAATTAAAAATATTTTTTGCTTCACCTGATAAGTTTTATCAAAATTTTATAAACGATACGATGATGAATATTTTTTTTTATTACCATGTCCATGATGTGAACCATATGAACCATATTATCTTAACAGAAGTGCTTATACGAGAACTGGTTGTTACTCTCTATTTTTTCCAAATATATTAGGAATAAAAGGATATGGCTAGGAAACGACTAATGGTTAGTTAATCGGTCTCGCTGTGCCATTTTTGTTTAGGGATGGATGTGTGTGAAGGGTTAATTTAAGATACCACGTACATCCATGTTCGAACAAAAATTCATACATCGATTAAAAAATCAATTTATAAAACTATCCTTCCATGGATTCGAGCCCGTGATATACTTAACCAAAGCCAACGACGTTGACCACACAACTACGTATCTAATAATACAGAAATTGTCTTATTAATACTGTCATCGTATTTTCTTTTTAATTGTAAACACAAATAATATTATTTAAAACTACAAGAGTTTTTGTACAAATCTCACAATATTTATTATTGATTATAACCATTTTTACTTAATGTGAAATTAGTAGAAAAGCGTTTTATTTCTCAATAAAAATGCATTTCTATCAAGAATTGACTGTAAGCAAATAATATTAATTCTTTTCACGCGGTTATCTATGATGTCAATACACAAAGTTACTCAACTAACAAGTATGTAAAGTATAAAATATAATATGAAGTATTTTACGCGGTTGCCAAAAAATCGTTTATAGAATGACTCAGGAGTAGGCTGGAGGGGGCTCGCAGGGACTCGCGCGAGCCCCTTGTTAAATCAAGAAAAACCTTATTATTAATTAATCTATAAATACGCAATATATTTAAATTTAGAAAGTGGTAATGTACATTCGAGATTTCTGACAGACATTTTTTAGGTGTTAATTAATATTGATTAAATTACGATATATTGCGTACTGTTACAAAACATAAGTGTACATAGTAACATTCGATAGTTTTAATAATTATTGCTTATAAATTAATTGCATATAAGTGATAAAAAATTTACACCTTCTCTATAGAGCAGCTATAAGATTTAGCGAGCCCCTTGTTACCGTGTTGGCAGTCCACCGCTGGAATGACTGCGTCGAAGAAAACAATAGAAAGATATAACGTTGAGACGGGTGTTTTACCCACATAGACTGCAGCACGCTACTGCTGTTAGTGTTTCGTGACTCACCTTAGTTTTATGGCAGTGGGGTTGAAAATGTCTTAAATGTGAAAGAAAACGCCTTAGATTAAATCTGAGGACATTTGTATACATTTTTCATTTAGATGTGGTCATGAAATGACAAAGAACGCTATTTTGGACGATTTGGTCAGTCTGAATAGATTTATTAAGGGTCGAAGAAGTGGTATTAGTCATGATAATGATTTCTTCAAGCTTAATTGAAAAAAAAATATAAAGTTTTAAACGTATTTAGGATTAAATATTTATCTCAAAAATATCAGTCTTATCCGTGCACTTGAACGCCTGAAGATGCCGAAAGGCGAAACCCGGGTCGTTAGTGGAAAAAATCTGTGTGAATGTACATAATTTGAACGATTCAAACTCAAAAATATCATCCATTGTATAATTTTGTTTTATTTTTGCAAGATCTTTGAATTATATGTTCAGTTTACGATTTAAAAAGTAAAAATAAGCTTGTAGAATAGCAGTCATCAAAAGTTTATTTTTCCGTTTGGAAGTTTTACAGGCTGTATAATAAGGCTTAATAAACTGACGCATACAAATTAAAACAGATGTTCAAAAACTTTTTAGTCCGAGTGTTAAACACTTCCCTTACCGTGCTAAAAAAAAATCCGATACGTTGCTGGCCCTTTAGGAACCAAGTGGAAACATGTGTGTGTTAAATATACATTCTAGGTTTTTACCGTCCATCAAAGGGTGGTAAGTGTTGAAACATATTTTTTCACGTGACTCTTTAAGGGCCAGCAACGTATCTATATATCGTAGAGAATATATATTATTAAATACATGTCCATTTTCAGTATGGAGTGTATGGCCTCTAAATTAACATATCTCGAAAGAAGTTTTTTTTTCTACGAGAACTGCTTTTTAAAAGTTAATCAAGAGAGTAGTAGGGCTAGAAGGATAAGGCTAAGACAGAACTAGTGGTTGACTAATCGTTCTCGCTACACCCCGATATTTTCTTAGAATCAATTGTTAGAATTTTGAAATAATGCTGTCCGTAATGGGTCACGAACCACGTTAACTGCTGCGCCACGCACCTGACTAAATGTATATAATATTAAAAAATAATATAAATATGCATTTACAGCCTCATTTCTTTCATCAATCCGTTAGATTGTATTAGGCGCTCATAAATAAGTCAGATAAATCTTCCATAACATGACGTTAGATGTGATTTCTTTCCCTTTTCTACCACCTGCTATGAAAGCTACGTAGTTTACATGAATACGATGCATTATTTATTCGTATGAGAAATAATGATTTACGGAATATGGGCAATTTGAAGGCGAACTAATAAGTGGTATGACGAATGGGCCTGTATTGCTGGACTATCGTTCCCAAAGTACCCCACGGTCAATTGTATGCAAGTAAGTATGAACCTACAGAACCAGACTAAGACATTTATTTAACTTGTTCAAGATTAAGTAATATTTTCTAACCAAATATATATCACCTTTTAAGGTGTTCACTTTCAATACTTGGTGGAATGGCATTATAATAAAAATAATAAAACATTTTTAGTACTTTTTTTCTTATCAGTTGATAATGGTTTATTATTTTTATTAAATATATAAATAGTAGTTTGCCTATAATAATAAAATACATTGGAAGCATTTTCACAGGGACTAATTACTAAGCAATCACTCTGCTGTAGTTTTTCTATAAAATATTTATATTTTTCTATAAGAATATGTTTATTTTTTAATCCGTGTCCGCTTCCAGTGTAGAGCATATGGTCTCCTAATGGAGGTATATCAACAGATTTTTTTTCTACGCGAACTAATTGATACTCAATTGCTGAAACTATATTTTTCGAAGAGATTAGGCATAGAAGGATAAGACTAGGACAGGACTAGTCACAACCCAAACGCTTTTGCTACGCCCCGTTATTTTAGGATTGAAATAGTGAATATTTAGACGTTTAAATACCCAAGCCTTCTAACAGACCAACTGAGCAAATATTAGATTTATACATACCATTGGCTTTATAATACATTGACCACTAAATTATTTAAATGTTATCGAATTTAATATTCGTATTTTAAAATTTTTAATTATAAATATAATATTAAGAATATTTATAGCTCATCCCAACGTTGACCTATAACTAAAATTATTATGTTAACAATATCATGTCTTTTAAAACTCAGCTACTAGTATTCAGTTTAGTTGACGTCATGCTGAAATTTTAAATATATCAATTTATTTGATACGTAAATATACAAAACATAAGACATCGCAATTTATGATCTGCCAGTTAAATGGAAACGATCTCAAATTGAAGCTCATTGCATTTGAATAGTAAAAAGGTCTGCCGTAATTCAAGATAATCCGACTCTGTGCGGGTTAAAAAGGTAGTTGCCGCTATCCGAAGCTAACTCTGGTCAGAGTTAATCATGGGAACGGGTTGCTGAAGTACCCTGACCTCTGCTTTAAGCTCCCAATGAGAATATACACGGAAGTGGCTTATTCCAGTACACATTAGTTGCGTGTGGATAATGGAACATAATCATCGGATCATTATCCTAACATATTGATTCTTATTTATTGGATCTCGAGTCAGTTCAAAGATTCGAATCGTCTCGTTCAATTATTGAGAACAGCTCTATGAATTATTAGTTTTCACTGGGAAAGTAACAAACATTCTTATTCCTTCTCTATTTTTTGGCATATCAAAATCATGCAGTATTTTCTGTACAACCATTGTTGATTGTGACTGTAAAGTAAAAAAAAACTGTTTAATGTTTTACTTTTTTCAATCCATCTCCGCTACCAATGTGGATAATATGGCTTCCTAATAACGGTATCTCAACAGAACTTTTTTTTAAATTTGTTTGTTACTCAGTCGCTCAACCCCTCGTTTTTTCGAAGAGAGCAATAGGTATAGATCAGTGGTTCTCATGTGCGGCCACCAGAGGATTTTACCTGCTGCTATTTTTATCACATCTCAAAACAAAAAGTTGGTGCGGCCACGAGACATTTTCATAGAACCACTGATGTTTATAATGTGGCCACAGTAAAATTTCACATGGGAACCACTGGTATAGATGGATAGGGCAGGGTAGGACTAGTGCTTAACGAATCGCTCTCGCAGCGCCCCAGTTTTTAAGGATTAGAAAGGCGGAAGGGAATTTTTATACATCACAAACACCCATGCATTCGAACTGAAATCGATGAATCGTTGATTGAAAAAATGCTGTTTGTTCTGGGACTCTAACCCGTGAGATCCGTTAACAAACCCACGGGTTCCCAACCTGGGGGTTGCCAACTTTTTCGATTTTGGAGATTTGAACAATATACCAAATCGAGGATTTCAAATTCCTCGGGAGGGGGGGGGGTTGCTAGTCACATGGCTTTTATTAAAAGGGGTCGCCACCCGAAAAGGTTGGGAACCTATGGTATATACATACAGTGGTGGATTACCTTATAAGCACATGAAGCGCGCGTTTGGGGCCACCGAATCTTAGGGGTCTCAAAACTATCTTATATAATATACTTTTTGCTCAGTGTTTTTTATATATTTTTATTATTTTACTTGTAATATTCTGACGTTTTTATGTTTTCCAAAAAACAGGGCCTCCACATTTTATTGCGCCCGGGGCCTCCCGTTTTCTCACTGTATACATTGCACAAGGATAAATTGTCAGGTCAAACGACGTATGCTGTATATAAATGAATTTATTTTTACTTTTAATAGAAAATTATACGTGGTTTTCGATTGAAAGTTTTCCTGGGGACTCAAATGAGTATGGAGGAAATAGAGAACAAATCTGGATGCCTTTCCATTTTGCAGGAGCAGGAGCGTGTTTCAATATTAGACAAATAGGCTTTTTGATTTTTTTATTTTTAGATATTAAAACGGGAACTAATTGTTAATAACTATCGTTATGGATATTGTTTTGATATGTAAAATTTAAACATTAACCCAAGCATTAGATCACAAATCGAAAAAAAAAATGTTACCAATCGGTCTCACAATTTTGTTAGCACAGTTATGTTTCCTGAGCATTTCAGTTTTTTTTCTAGATGTTTCTGTTTTGCGATTGATAAAAACAATTTGAGCTGAATAATAACTGTACAATCATATTTAATTAAATTTATTAATTATTTAAAATAAATCGTTAATAATTATTTATAAATCACTTTTAAGGTGTTCACTGTCATACTTGGTGGAATGGCATTATAATAAAAATAATAAAAGATTTTTAGTACTTTTTCAATGTATGTTATAGGTATAAGCGTTTTAATTTTGTGTAATTATAATGTAATTTGTAAATCCTTTTATTGTAGTAGTTGCTTACACTTTTTATTTCAATTTAACTTGTATAAATAGCACTGTTTATATATTTTTCTTATCAGTTGATAATGCTCGCGATGAGCGAAACCGGTCCTGATCAAATAAATTATATGTGGAAAAAGTACTAAAAATCATTTATTATTTTTATTAATTAATTATAAGACAGAGAAGTGCGATGAGACTAATAAAATTTTAATTTAAATCATTTATCGAAATATCAAGGTAACTAATAAAGAAAGACAGGCTGTTTACTCATGCAACAAAGTGAATAAGACTATTTCTCAATATTTACTACGGTCCGCAAAACACGTGCGAAAACCAGTTCTCTTACCTTATCCGTACACATAACTTATAGGTTCAGCTTCTGATGCAATAATCCGTTTAGGCATTAATAATTTCTATACATGTTTCATAATTTAACGGCAAAGCCTGCAACTACTAAAAATTTTGACATACCGTACTTATTATGAATTCAATATTGGAGCAAAATAATGAAAAACGTTTCCCACACAATCTTTCAGAACAGAAAAAAAATGTTGTTTTAACTGCCCAACATTTTATATCATTTCCCAATTGTGTCAGTAGCAAAGATTGTGGTACTAAAAATACCATACACCGTCACCGTTTAGGCAGTTTTTGGGAAGTAAAATAAATGACAAAAATAAGTTACGTATACAAAGAAATTCTTTGAAATCAATTTTTTATTTGGAATAATTCATTCGGTGGATTGATTATACCAGTTTGACGAAAAGAAATATTTTGTTTATATAGTCAGTCAGTTTGTATTGTCGCCTGTGTGGTCGAGTGTTCAACGTCGTTGGCTTCGGCTACGGAGGTCACGGGTTCGAAATTGATTTATGAATTTCTGCCAGAAGTCATGGATGTATGTGATATCTTTAATTCTCCCCTCCCACCCATCCTATCCTATGAACGGGGCGTATCGAGAGCGATTAGCTAACCGCTGGTCCTGTTCTAGCCCTATCCTTATATTCCTACTCTCTTTGTTAAAAGATAGGTTGAGCAACCGAGTAACAAGCAGTTATTGTAGAAATATTTCTGTTGAGACAAACTTCATTAGGAGTCCATATGCTCAACACTGGGAGCGGACATGGTAAAAAAATAGTCAGATGGTATTAATGCATGTCCGCTCCCAATGTGGAGCATATGGCTTCCTAATGAAAGTATCTCAACAGATTTTTTTTCTACGAGAACTGTTTGTTACTCAGTCGCTCAACCTCTTTTATTCAAAGAGAGTAATAAGGATAAGGCCAGGACAGGACTAGTGGTTAGCTAATCACTCTCGATACACCCAATTATAAGAAAATAGTAAAGGGTGGGAGGGAATATTTAGACATCTCAAACAGCCATACCTTCGAACATAAATCGATCGAAAAAATGCTGTTCGTACTGGGACTCGAGCCCGTAAAGTCCGGCATGTAAGCCCACAACGTTTACCGCTGCGCCATAGAACCCCACAGATTGCTACTGTTTATTAATTTTATAATATTATTTGTGTCAGATAAGCGTACATTTATCTATATTTGAATACTATGGTTATCTATGTTTTATAAAATATTGATGCTAGAGTATTTATCCTTTTTTAAATTTTCATTTGCTGTTTACTCAGAATTATCAATCTATTACTTACCAACTTCTGCCAGAACAGTGATGACATGTGATAATTATACTACACGATATGCATATTATCTTTTTTTATCATGTTAAGGGTTAAATAACTAGGCAATCCTTTTTCAATTAAATATTGCTGATGGGCTGAGTACGGGAAATAACTATTATCAGTTTTATAAGATATGTAGTATGTTTTAGTAGAAAAGTAGAAGGTAATTTCTCTCTGTAGAAAGTAAAACATTAAACCATTGATATAAACATAAAGCACTCTTAAGAAGCTTTCAAAAGACGAACAAGTTTTTTATTCGGTGTTGTTGTTTCTTATGATTGAGTAGGTGGTAGACAATCGAAAACTACCAGTAATAACAGATTGAATATTTAAAATTATTATTCACGTATTCAATAAAACAATCTAATTTTGTCTTTCATAATGCCAAGCCGGTCAGCTATTGAATTAAGCGTTTCCGGACATAAATATTTAATTGAAAGTCAATACGCAATAAAAATAACTCACTTTTCAATATTAAGATACAAATCCAGATTAGATCCCATTAGATAAGAATCCACTTATTGTTAAGAGTATCAAGCTATCATGTAATTTAAAAGATATCAGATGAGGAAACGATAAACAGATGCTTTTCACCGACAAGATAATGGCAGTGTTAATTCACAGTCACTTTCTCTAGCTGAAGAGACGGTGAGATATCTTGCCAGCATCTGTGAGATATATTTGATATTTAAGTCGGACGATTACGAAACTTTGGCGTATATGCCGCTCACGTTTTAAAAGCTGCCAAATGCTTTATTAATGGCGGCATGGCCCATTAAAGCCTTAAGACAATGGCTGCACCCGTTCGGACACTGACGATGCTGTAGGCAATTGTGAAACCGGTCTCTCAACAATAAAGCACCGCGTTTTAAGCAGTGGCGCATTGATTTTGTTTAATTGTGTTTGCAGTAGATAAAAAAATGGACCATTCAATTGAATGCATGATTATCAAAGATATATATATACCATGCTATAGTTTGTATAACAAAAGCGCCGAGTTTATTTATATGCTGATTTTTCCGTATTCATTTGCATGAATAAATGTTTGTTTCAGTTATCAAGG
Source organism: Himalopsyche anomala (assembly GCA_031772345.1). NCBI lineage: Eukaryota > Metazoa > Arthropoda > Insecta > Trichoptera > Rhyacophilidae > Himalopsyche > Himalopsyche anomala. The sequence continues at coordinate 6,782,278 of CM062828.1, forward strand.
ACAAAGTAAATTTGAAATAGTATTTCAATAAAACTAAGCTATCACAAATAATACTACGATAATGATCAAAACATACGTGTCCTGAAATTTAAATATTATACGACTAATGTTGTTATGTTCAATGTTGTCCCTTGTTAGTAGAATGAGAACCTTTCTCTATATAAAAAAAAAACAAAACAAACACCATTTTATTATTATTCTTTATATAAAAAAGGATAAGCACAATCTTGTCAGATTTTTTTACACCTACAGCTACTTTTTTATTGTTTGTTTGTTTTGGTAAAATAGATTGCTAATTAGTTATAATCAAAGGGTTTTTGGTGGAACTACGAACTGAATCGGAGGTAACAATAAATAAAAATTTAACCTCAAATTTAGATTTTATTATAACCGATATTAATAAAAAAGATATATAAAATTTTGTGTATTTGTAGTCCATTGAAAGACATCCGTTATTTACTGAAAATTTCATCTATGAGATATGATTCAGATTTTTTCAACACCCATAAATTATTCTTCCGGATATACATCTTTGCGTTTTGGATAGAAGAATCATTGCTAAATAATTTTACCCTGTTGTAGATAAGTTTTTGTAGAAATTTTTTAATGCATATTTTTCAAAAAGAAATATGTCTCCATAAATATATACAATTGGAAACATATTTTTTTTTTTGCATATTGTCAATACTCAGATGTAACGAAACCATTATGCTTCATAAATTAAATACGTTTTAAGTATTCTAGAACAAGGGTGGGGAACCTTTTCATTTCTAAAGGCCACATTCATTTATCTGATTCAACATAAGGCCGCTGTAAAGAAAACGTTGACACCCCTCTCCCTTTTTTTCGAATTTATATGCAATACTTAAATAAGCAATCGATTGTTACTAAATACACTAAAAATATGTAATAAATGCAATTTACCTTAAACTTATCGATCTTAATGGCTAAGAGTGTACTACCATGTGTACTGAATTTGTCGTAAATACTATATACAGAAATTGCAGTTATATACTAATTTGATTTGAGAATATTGTTCTCTCTTAAATTAACAAGAGGCTCGCCGGCCTTAGTAACATTTAACAAGGGGCTCGCGCGAGCCTCTCCGAACCCCCTCCACCCCACCCCTACATGTAAAGATTTTCTAAGTGTTTTCGAATAATTTAAGATAGACTAGCTGTAAGCCCGTTGACCTCAACGGGGGGATTTTTGTTGCATTTTTAAGTAGTCAGAAAATTACAAACCTATTTATTGAATAAGCCAGAGATTCTTAAAATAAAATAAATATATCGGGGCGTATATCGACAGCCCTGCCCTGTAGTATTTAAATTGTAAATTATTTAATTTTTGAAATAATGTTAAGTTTGCTAACAATTATTTTTCCTATTAGCAGAAATAGACCTCGTAAATTACCTAATTTTTGGAATAATGTTTATGTTTGCTAACAACTATTTTTCGAAGTAGCAGAAATTTCGTAAATTATTATATCTTTGGAATAATGTTCAAGTTTGCTAACAATCATTTTTCATAGTAGCATAAATCGATCTCGGCGCATATATCGACAGCCCTGCAGTTTTTAAATTGTAAATTATTAAATTTTTGGAATAATGTTCAAGGTTGCTAACAATCATTTTTCGTAGTATATATATTTTATTCAACTAATTTTCAAGTATGCTAACAAAAATATTTCGTAGAAAAAGAATAAGACCCGAGGACATCAGTACGCACACATTTGTGAATTGTGAATTGTTAATTGTGATTTGTGAAAAGTGATTATTTTATCGACTATTAATATATAGATTTTGGAATTTTTAGAATAATCTAATATTCTAATTTTTAGAATAATTTAATATCTATTGAACTTTTTTTTCACTTCAATGGAATGTGAGAAAAAAGTCGGAAAATAAATGGGCAAAGAATTAAATTATATTTATATAAAAAATGCAATTTTCACATGCAAAATATTATAAATTAATTGGACATTTTATCAAAACAAAATTATCAAAATTTTGACTTATTCTCCAAATAGAACTTGTTTTTTAGAATATATATAATGATTTTTACTGATGTTATTTTACTAATCATACTGAAACTATGCTTTCGCCAACAACTAACTATACCACGTATGTATCTAGATTAAAAACAAATCTTGAAATAATTGCGTCTTATATTTATTTTTTGAAAAACTTACTTGGCTAGTCAATCGGATTTTGTTATTTTGATAGCATTTATTTTCATACGATCAAGATGTAATGTGATTTAAAAAGAAAGTTTTCAAAAAAAAAAAATGTTATAAACCAAAAAAAAACGCTCAGGACATCCTCAGACAGACTTACTTTCAGTAAGTAAAAGTAAGTCTGTCTGAGGATGCCTCTGAAAGAGGCGAAACACGTGTCACAGTTTGTAGCACAATACGTGGAATAATCTAAGTTATTTTTTATTTTATATTCAAATGAACTTCCAAAAAGTTACCGACGAATCCATCGAAAGCATAAACAATGTATTTTAGAGAAAAAATGATTGAAATTATGCAATAAAAAGGGTGGGTTCAGTTCACTTTTTCCCATCATCCTAACTTGGCTCACTTTGCCGTATTTTAATCTCGTTGACCCCAATCTATCAAACTATTTCGCTTACTTTATTTATATTACTATTTGAGCATAAATTTACCTTGTCATTCATTATTTGACAATATTCCATTTTTGAATCTTTTATACAAACAATCGAAGTCAGTAGGAATCGCAAATATCGTTCCATTTTCAAATTTTTATTTTAAATACACTATTTTTATCGCCTTGATATTTATGACGTTAGCTCAGTTGATAGAGAGCTCGACTGGTAATCCAGAGTTCTGTGTTCGATCCACGGTCGCGGCGTTTTTTTGTATGAAATTTTTTCAGCTATTTGATTTGTTTCGTCAAATAATAAACAGTGTATTTGGAAAATATGTCTTTAGTATGAATAAAAAAAATAATTAATGGCGACAGCGGAGCAGGATTGGGGGGGGGGGAGGAGGACCGTCTTTCTTGACGTCATCGAAAAGGCGAAATCGCGACCATATACAAACGAAAAAAGTATGTATTTGGTATGAATAAAAAAATGGTGACAGCGGGGCTGGGGCGGAGGAGGGGGAGGGAAAATCGCGGACAATCATTCAGACGGACGGACATTATCGAGTATTAATATATAGATTCATTTCTAGTAAAAAAAATCATATTATTCACTTACTGCTAGTATTTTTGCCCCAAATAAAAAGCCCCGCATTTCAAAACGTCGGGATTTTCTCTTATATCAATACATCATTAAAGTAAGATTGTCTTATTTCCGAAAAAGCTTATATTGCAGTTATTAGGAATAATTTAAGGATAAAAACCCTTTTGATCCCAACCCTAAAAAGCAATCAACCATGCGGTTTCACGCACACCACAATTGTAATAAAAATATCCCGAAAATAATGCATTTACTCAATTATATTTGATACAAACAAGAAGCGGCTGGCCCTTGCCGAATTGGACACACTTACCCTTATGTTTTTATTTTAATTTTATTAGATACTGTTCAAAATCAAACCCAACGTCATTATTGTGAAATAAAATTCAATAACCTTACCAATATTAAATCTATCTCTGAATAAAAGCTTCTAGAACAGTGGAAGGGAACCTGCGGCCTTTCGACTTAATCAAAATATTCATTTTGATCAAAAAATTATACGCATTGTTGGAAAAAGTGCGGAATAAATCGATTATATGTTCGACAGTCGAAAAAAAGGGGGGTGTTACCGTTTTCTTTACTGTGGCCTAATGTTGAATCAAATAAATGAATGTGGCCTTTAGAAATGAAAAGGTTCCCCACCCATGGTTAAGGCGTTTACATACTCACACTGCAGTGTAATCTATAAACATGGTTCGCTAAAAAAATAATTTATCGGCATAGTTAATTTATTTTTCATCTAACTTTTTAGTGGCTTGCAACTATCAAGAAAGCTATTTGCGATCCTTACTGAAATCTGTGGGTCACTTTTCTTTGCCCACCTGTTGGGAAACATACAAACTATTGGAAGAAGTTGCGCAAACTCAATACACAAACTAACTACCGGATCATCGTTATAAATCAAAGTTTTAATACTTTGTTAATCGGAGTCAAAAAAAACTGATATAACTCATCCATTGATAGTTGTAGCCCAATTATTATCGCAGACATACAGCTGCAGTATTTTTTCAACGTGTCCTTAATAATAAAATTATTTATATGGTCGTAAATTTCGTTTCTACATTGTTAAAGGTTCTATAAAGTATACATACACACTATGTATCTTGATAAGCTTTTTTCTAAGATGTGGCAATCGGTTATTTTAATATGTTAAAGTAACGCAAGGCCGTTTAATTAAAACTATTGTCGAATTACCAAAGTGAAAGTTTGCTCGATTTCGCCGCAAAATGATTATACTAGTTACATGGAGTGTTGTTCTCAGATCACGATAAACAAATAATAAATGTCCGTATAGTTCAGTTCGTTTATATGTAGTTTCGCGTTCAATACAGTGGCGGATTAATGATTGATGCCGGCGGATTTGTATCGAGGAGATCTCACCGGACATGGGTGGCTTAATGAAACCGCTACTTACTATAGATGTACCAGCGTAGCTTGACTGCCCGTGAGGGCGCCACTATCGCATCATTGACGTTGCTATAGTCAACACGTTCTAGGGCGACAATTTTAGTTCTGAGTTCTGCCACAGTCAAGTTAAAAAGGTACATCCTACTGACTTCAAAGCAAACATCTTTGGTGTGCATGTTCACAGTTATCGTGTAAACTAAAATATTTTTGAAAAAGTCCCATTGAAAGAGATCGAAACAAAATAATTACAATGAATATAAAAAAAATACATTGAGATAGAAAATAAGCACGTATAAATAAACATACTGGCGACCGGTCTCCGGCAATCATGGTTTCCAGCAACCAGAACCAGAACAACAAAAAAAACACAACCACGTAGTTAAACGTTAATTTACGGTATTTGATAATCGTATTAGATATGAATAAATACTTGAGAATTAAGGAATCACATGTGTGTAAAATAAGGTAAAACAATAAATTTAATAACCCACTCAATAAAATCATTTTAAATTTATGGGTTTTGTTTTGGAATATTTATTATCAATGAAGTGTTGAAGATTTTACATTTAAAATGTATTCTCTTATAATAATTTCTAAGAGATACTTGTTAATCGTATTATAACTGGTAATAGTAGTAATTGTTTTATATGCAATTGTTGACGAGTGAAATATAAAATAGAAAGTTTTTCAGGCTGATTTCTTGCCCTTATATAAGTATAATGGAGATACGGTTATTTTAATTTACAACGCATAACTTGTAATTATCACATATCTACAATTGAACAAATATAAAGGTATAACGCGCGTATGCATATGACCAGTGGAGGGGAACCTGCGGCCTTTTAGCTACTCTCATGCGGCCTTTTGACTTGATCAAAAGAATATACGCAATCATTTGGCAAAAGAACATAATCAAATTATTATATGTTCGAAAGTCGAAAAAAAAGGGGGGCTTAAACGTTTTCTTTACTGCGGCCTTATGTTGAATCAGATAAATAAATGTCGCCTTTAGAAATGAAAAGGTTCCCCACCCCTGTATATGACTATTATGCTGTCATCAATGGCAGGCTGGTATTTGTAATCATTATTTTATGTACATATTATTATTTATATTACATGCATATGTACCTCTTTTAAATATTAATTGGGTATCGATCCATCAATAGATAGCCGTTGTCAAAAAATAATAAAAGGGCAGAGGCAGACACTTTGTTTTTCACAGCCATTAAAATAACTCAGACACTTTCTGCTTATACCAGTAGTATTGTCATAAAATGAATGGTAGGTTTTATAAGAGATCCAAGTACATTTACATCTTGAAACTGGCATACCGTTATGTAACAGAGCCTTGGTGATACATGTTACATATTGTTTAACGCAAGATTAATGCGGCCCTGGTCCAGGTAAGTTGCGTAAAAGTAAAGGAAAGCAGAACGATACTGCGGGCAGCCATTAAGTGCGGCCTTGCTGATTAAATTTATTCCAGTTTTTTTTTATTATACGATCCGCTTATCTTGCCGACCTTGCGTAGTTTTATGCCCTCCTGTTTTTGTGCCGTAATTTCCGATCATCTGACATTTGAAAATTACTCTGAACGATATTTTTATTGACGCTATTGTGTAAAATATACACGTACGTTTAACAATAGAAAATGCCATACGATGGATGTACGGTGATTATTATTATTTTATGTATTACCAATGCTTTTGAGCGTCAGATTTTATAAAGGAATATATTTATCACGGTTATGCTTCAATTTAGTTTTGTCAAATGGCTAATCGCTACAAAAACTGTATATATTTTAAATGCAAAAATAAACTTGATTATTTTTTTCACACATCAGAAATTAATGAATATTGAATGTGATCATTTATTGTATTTTTAAAACATACAACCTATAATATCTTATACATACTAAGATTTCAAAAGACAGACAGGCTTAAACATTCATGGAAAATAAATGGATACAGCAAAATAATATAATAAAATTGTCGTTTACGCACATAATTGTATTCTTACATTAGCTCTGTTCTTCTGGGTACTTCTGATGGTTTGCTGACGGTTTTCAAACTGTTTTCAAACTCGAATCAAATTTAAAGCTTTTAGATTCTAATTCGAAAACGATTCGCAAACCGTCAGCAAACCGTCAGAAGAACGCCGAAGAACAGAGCTAATATATTATAGAACCAGTGTATGGTTAAAATAAAAAAAAATGTCATTATTTTAAAATAATATTTCACATATTCGTATATTTCTTTTTTTTCCCAATAAAAATATCTTTTTATATTTTTATTTTTTTAAACACAATAATTGCATTATATTTATGTATTTATTTTATGATTAATATAATTTATTACAATGATATTGTATAGTATACACAATGCATTTTCAATGTATATGACGTGTTCATTTTTATTTGCAGGAGAGCAACATACTTCCTACGAATCCTCTTCTCCTAATATCCAGACAGTAACCACATGAGGAAAAGGGATACCCTCAACCAAAACTCGACCTCGAGGGATGAAGGAGGAGTGTGACGTCATCCCAACTTCACCAAAATGGATAACAGGAGCGTAAAAAGCTGCAGAAGGTAAAAAAATTATTCGCTGGTTTCGAGATGAATTTTCGCGGGAATAGCAGCAGCAGCCCCCCTCTATGCTCAGTTTTACGACGCGCATCGATCAGCGGATGTTCTCTGGCATCTCCATTCTCCTCAGTAGCGCTGTTGCTATTCGCGAAGTGCCCGTGTATGAAAGAGAAAATAACCAATGCGGAACAGATGGGCAACACGGCGTCATTTTACCGCTCAAAAGTATTAGGGGAACAGAAATGCTACAAGATAACTGGATTAACTTCCATTCAAGCCGTACTCACCAATCAAAATTGTTACGGCACAACACGACGAATCTCTAAGCAAGATTGCGCGTAAACAAACGTGTTTTTTTATAAATATTTTTTTATTGCCCAAATAAAATGACACATTTTTGTATAATATATACACACGAAATGCTAAGACGCAATCTTTATAATAATACTTAGACCATCATTAGGCAGATATTATGAACTTTAACGCACAAGATTTTTTTTAATTAGTTCAATTAAATTCTGTTTCTTAAATAATTATTTATTTCTACCGATTTCTGGTTAAATAGCAAAGATAACATTCATATTATTTTATATTTAAAAAAACACATTAAGTTCGAGTACTCTTTTCAAATCCCTATTTTTAACCTTCCTGTGCCAGTATTTTTTCTCACTGTTTCCAGAAAATCGTGAAGATTAATTAAACTTGTGCAATAATTATAAAAAATATTTAGAACGACTTTCGAAAATATATCTCATATTTGGTTCAAAACAAAAGCTATCTCACGATCTGATTTTAATAACAATATATTTCATAATTTTCTTGTAGTTAAGGATGGAAAAATGTTCGCCCATAAATACCATCGAGATTAAATTGTGTAATGAACATAACTTGAAAATAGATACACATCAAAAATATATGACTTCTAAAAACCTTAAATAAAATACGAACACTATATTAGTATATCTAAATTTTTAACGAAAACCATTTCGTATTCTTTTGAGTATATTTTTATTTAAATAATAAATGAACGATGTAAAATCCGTCACATTATATCATAATATTAAGAATATGCATTATGTTCAAGATATGGGATTTTTTAAATGATTGTTACCGTTATGTAAAAAATCGGGTCTTTTTTATTTTTTATACATTTCAAATCATTCGATGTTATGTGATGTAATCATCAGCAATCAATCTTGTAAGCGTTATTGTATTATACCATTTTTTTATCATTGTCCGCTCCCAATGTGGAACATATGGCCTCCTAATGGAGGTGTACCAACAGAAGTTTTTCTTCGAGAACTTTTTGTTACTCAGTCGCTCAACCTCTCTTTTTCAAAGAAAGTAGTAGTGATAGAAGGATAATGCTAGGACAGGACTAGTGGTTAACTTTTCGCTCTCGCTACGCCCGATTATTAAAGGGTCGGAAAGGTAGGAGGGAATTTTTAGACATAAAAATTTATCCCAAAAATAACAACCATTGAATGATTTTGTTTTATTTTTGCAATTTCTTCGACCAGTTGTGAAAGGATCGTAAATGGTGGGATGGATATCACATCACAAACACCCATGCCTTCGAAGTCTATAAATCGATCGAAAAAATGCTGTTCGGACAGGGACTCGAACCCGTGACATCCGACTCGGAAGCCCACAACGCAAACCGCTGCGCCACAGGACCCGATTGTACCATAGCAGAATCATTTACCTAAACTTTCCCGTCTGAGACGTTTCTGTTATTACGCAATATGAATTTTCGCGTCATGTCACGTAATATCTCAGCATAGCGGATTATTATGAGAAAGTGATATTATAACCATATTTTACTGAAAACAACTGCCCCTCTGCCCATTTGAGGCGATTCACACGTCTTTAATGAACTCCTACCAAATATGGCAATACTGTATTACTGGGAAAACGATCTACGGATTAATTTTAATGGATCATAAGAATGGATGGTATGTTATTTGTTAACTCTGATACCAGTATCTTATTTTCGGTATATTAACTTTAGAAAACAACATATCACGTTTAGGGTATTTAATTCGAATCATTAGTTAAAAGGCATTGTATTCATAAAATAGTTGTCTTGTTTTATACCAAATCCACAAAATGAGCGCCATAGCTTCAAAACCTCCCTAACTCCAAAAACCAAAATTGTTGGCAAAATGCAAAAAACTGCTGTGGGCTTTTTGGATTTGAGTACGTTTTGAGACTAAACACGTTTTTTAAAATGCTTTTTCTCTCTATAGAGAGGTTTTATCGTTAATTTATTTATTGTGTAGATATTGAAATAGAGAACAAGTTGGCATCAAAATTTGAAAAAAATCAAAAATGTTCTTAAGGTTGGCTTTGAATTTGAGATCCTCAAATGCTGAAAAAATAAATCGATACAGGGATATTTATATAAAATTAAGTAAATGGTAAAATAAATATGAAAACACTTTATAAATGAATGATCCTATATATTCATTTATTAAAATGATAAGGAAATATTAATAAAAACACAATATTCCTTTGCACTTCATTCCACTTTATTTAATAGGTCAGGACAGGTTTCCCTCATTCCGAGCAGTGTCAACTCAGTTGACCGGTCCTGACCTATTAAATAAAGTACAAAGGAATATTGTGTTTTTATTAATATAAAGCCTTTCCACCAAGTATTGCCAGTGAACACCCTAAAAGTGATAAGGAAATAGTCTTACAAAAAAAGAACTATTATTTTGCAAACAAAATCAAAATAAAATCAAAAATCAATTGAGATAGAAAGGTACCTCTAATGAGTTCAAATGTATTTTTTAAATAATCATTATAAAAAATTCCAAATGGGAATTGTTTATAATATTAATCACACGCTAATTATTAGCTAGATTCGTGGGAGGGAACAAAATCATTTCCCAAAAATTCAAAAGCTTTTAATATCACCACCGCCCAGTGAACAAAATTATTTATACGATTTTTCCGACTACTCCGGAAAAAACACACAACTCTAAGACTTCCGGCACCAACTTCAAAGCCATGCTTTATACATACTAACATAATTAGTACTAAACCAGAAAGTCATTGAGTTGGCATGTCAATTTTTGGCGAGGCTTTCTGTTACAGAAAAGGAATGGTACACTATGCCACTATTATTAATTTTATGATGACATAAATATTTTTTATTTGTCAAACTAATGTTTGAAATAATACAAACTCCTTTCTCAATTATACCAAAACCGCAAGATATTATATGTGACCATTTTAAATGAGAATGCACAACATTGTAATTATCAACATAATTATATTTCACATTTGTCCAAAGGAATTTACTCCACTAGTTTTTTAGCCAATTTACTCCTGCTTTGTCTGCTTAACTAGGTCTTCTCATCACATCTAAAAACATCAATCAAGTATCATTTTTATGGTTCTTACTAAAAACACACATTTAAATGAATTTGTATTCAAAATGTATTAATATACTCATCAATGAATATGTACACTCCATAAATTATTGTATGGAGAGAGTATAGATCAGGCATGCCCAAACCTTGGTAAAATACATTTAAAAAATGTATTACTAAATTTGTCACAAATTTTTGTAATTTTTACTGGGGTGTCGCATTCCGTCGCCAGACATTCATTTGTAGTAATGCCAATATTTAAAGACTCTAAAAAAGGTAAAACCATAAATTTACAGACCCAGATACTAAGTTGATTACTAAGTTAGTATTCGGGTTCGAATCCCAATACGAACAGAATTTTTTCGATCGATTTCTGTTCTAAGGCATGGGTGTTGGTGATATATACAAATTTCCTCCCACCCTTCCCATTATTCAATAACTGGGCGTAGCGAGAGCGAATAGTAAACCACTTATCTTGCTCTAGCCTTATCCTTATATCCATACTAATCTCTTTGATCATACAACTCACTTTGAAAAAAAAGTGAGGTTGAGGTAACAATCAGTTCTCGTAGAAAAAACTTCTGTTGAGATACCTCCATTAGGAGGCCATGTGCTCCACATTAGAAGCAGACGTAGATATATATATAAAAAAAATCTTTTGAAAAGAGATGTTAAGTGACAAACATTATTTATTGATATGGCATTTACTTGGTAGAACTCCATTTTAATAGGGTAAAATATCAAGGTATTTCAGTTCTACTCAGTCAGAACTAGTTCTGACGATGGCATAAGCCGAAATAGCTATCAACCTTTAACTTTTTTAAAAACTGTAGAACTGAAATACCTTGAGTAACAAACAGCTTTCGTAAAAGAAGGTAAGGCGTTTGTTATTTTTAACGCAATCAATATTATATTATTATTGACGCTTAAAATATTTATGTGTGGCCCATCAGAGACATGCATTATTTTATTTACCCCACCAGGTGATTTCAGTTGGGCATCCCTGGTCTATAGATAGACAGTGCAATTTATGTCACGCTAAAATCTAAATACTAGTAAACACATAATGTATTCAAGAAATATATTCATATTATTAAAATTAGCTGGAGGACATATACAGGGTGTATTCTGCGGAGATATGGTACACTGGGATGACTTGAGAGGAAAAAAATATCTGTTGGGCGAATTTTTTCTCTGTATATGTAGGGGAAATTTTAAAATAACACCGTCAAATATGTTTTACTAAGTGCTGTATGAACGTGTATTAAGTATACTGACTGAAAATAAATTCATACCATAAGAAATTTTTGAACGCACTGATAATTTGTTGGCATTAAACTATTGAATACCGTTGCTATTACGAGAGCAATCGAATTGTGTAATTTAGTATTTTAAATATAATTGCTAACGTAATATCTTTATGAATGCTACGTTATATATTATCACAATGCATATATCTAATAATTTATGACATCAAAAATTTTAAGGCCTTATAAGTTTATGGCAGCAATATAAAGCTCGTTCATACTCGACACTGTAATGGCAGACACTTAATATTTTCTTGCAGATGTTGTGCAGACATTAATTTATTCGCGAGAAAGTATTATTTGCAATTTCAAACTTACCGACATCGCTCAACCATATGGTCGACAATTTTTCGGTGTATAATATTTATTTTACGCGGTGCTTATAAACAATAAATTACTTTGATTATTATACAATCAGAAAAGAAGATCATTTTTTTTATATTTTAGACATTATAGCCGTATTTAACAACACGACACAGTAATAAAAAAATGAAAAGCTTCATTAGATCTTAGCACTTTAGACGTGTCAGACATTTCTAGCGATGAAAGCGATTTATATCCAGTCCCTCATAAAAGTTTCCATATATAATCAACTATCGATGAATAGTATATTTTTTTCTTATTTAATATACATAGTATTGATTATTTAATATACATAGTAATTATTTTTAAAATATCGACTTTGGAAAAGAAAAAGGACGTAACCCACACATATCAAATTTTATAGGAGGCGCAAAAAACGTGTTTTGATGATTTTAAGCCATATGCAAATTATGAATTATACACAACCTTGAAGTGCACGGAGACTCCTAAAGTGGTCTTTAAACGACATCATCTAATATTAATTAAAGAATTTGTCTAGGAAAAACCTTTATTTCAGACTTTTTTTTTTGTTTTAATTTTTTACAAGGTCATCTTCTTCAAACTTAAAAGCTAAATTTAGAGACTAATTCAGCATTTGCAGCTTACATCCTTTTAATAGAACGTGTATCAAGCTTCATACATTGTGATTATCGAAAAAAGCTGTTTTGAAAAAAGTGTAAATTACGTGCTTTTTCCTTGCCACAGTCAATATATAAACGTTAAATGAATTGCTGTTTCCGTCCATCTTCAAACAACCAACAGTATTGTATATTGTAACATATTATTTGGCAAGAAAATCTCTCTCAAAATGTTGTTCGTTTTCCATAAGTGTTGTAGCAGGCAATGTTGTAATAAAGTACAGCAAGCAACACGTATAATACCTAGTTCTAATATTCGTGTGACTCTCGTCAATCAATAAAATATACCGCACAGCGATCGTAGAATCGCTTCTATATTATGTAGGTTGCAAAACTTATCGATATTTTATAATGAGAAATGTCTAGCAATCTGTTTTATACATTATATGATTGTGTAACTATAAAATGTTGCTGTCATTACACAAAATATTTTATTTAATAAATCATGTATATTATTGTTAAATGCTCTGCTGCGTTGTTTTCCCATGGGACATTCTTAATTGTATTGAAGTGTGCATTTTACTTTACTAAATGAAAATAGTAAATCTTTGGTACTTTTCGGTTGAAAACTTTTTGATAGAATTGTTTCAGTACGTTAATATATTCCATTTAAAATGGAATAATTACTACCACATTATACCAATATTCTTTCGGAACTTTGTTATGCTTAACAAATTATGTAAGTAAGATTATCTTATTATTAATAGAGGATAATTTTTGTATTTAATAGTGAAAAGGTTGTGTATAATTCATAATTTGCATATGTCACAAAATTATCAAAACACGTTTTTAGCGCCTCCTGTAAAATTTGATATGTGTGGGTTACGTTCTTTTTCCTTTCCACAGTCGATATAATAGTTGACAAAACATAAAAAAGAAATTGTACATTATATAAACACGAAACATTCATTTACTAAGCGTCAGTTCAAGTTAATCCGTGCACTTGAACGCCTGAAGACTCCGAAAAGCGAAACCCGGATCGTTAGTGACAAAATCTGTGAGAATGTACATAATTTGAACGATTCAAATTTAATATTGAAATTCCACCAAGCTTCTTCAGTCGAAATCTTAAATTGTACAATATTCGTTGAACATCATAAAAATAATCACTTAAAACTCTCTTTGTTAATAATTTCGCATTCGAGATTAAATAAGAACATTTAATAATAGAAAAACTGTTTAATATAAATATAGAATGCTTTTCCATCAAGTATTGACAGTGGACACAGGAATTATGTACGTAGCAGCTTACGCATAATACTTTATTCACATGCATTTAAAAATAACCATAAAATAATGGCTTACTAACGTTTTGCTTACAGCTTGCGTTTTGCTTAAACTTTAAGCAAAACGCAAAGCCTTAAAGCTTACTTTTGCTGGCAAATATCACGAAATATTTTTTGACATTCTATATATAAATAGTATAGTATTAATTGAAGTGAAAAGAGTACAATCACACATGTAGATCATACGATTTGACAGATCTGAAATCGAAACAATCGAACATCAAATTTGAATTGTCAAATCAAAACAAATCGGTGTCAAAATTCAAACGTAGGAGGCCATTTTTGTTTTGGAATACTCGGCAGTTTGAATGGTAAAAAAACATTGAAATCTACGAATATTTTATTTTTTCGACACTGTAAGTTGATTTTAATATACTAAAACCTCCCCGGAAGTACCAGCTTAAAAGTTGTCAAAGTTTTATCGCGATCGGACCTGAGGCATTCGAATCCATAGACGCCAAAGATTCAAAAACATACATACAAAAAATCATTTTTATATATATAAGATTATGCATTTGATTGTTCATGTCGGTAAATTTCAGTTTTTTTTATAATGCGAAAAAATCCTCCCATTGGGCAACGGGCTTACAGCTCGTACTTAATTAATTATGAAGTATTTAATTAATCTTACAAGATTTGTAAGAAAGTTGAAAAATGACGAATGAAATTATGAAGTTTCAATATTTAGTTGAATCGATAGAATTTAAAATCGTGCTTTTCGTCGAATAACAACCACTTCTCCGTATTTTTTCAATCACGACTAAGTATATAAATCTTACGAAATAAAATGCACGCACGCGTCGCGTAAACAAACCTCCACTAAATTACTCAGACTTTAGATACCAGGCAAACATAAAATCCCAGTAGTAATGAATATCAACCGACAAAACAATTTCACGTCAACAACGTTTGTCTCTTTCTATCAAGGCTTCCCTCTCAGACAAACGGCTGCGGCTGCGAGATTATTGCATGTCGGTATTATTTACCTTTCAGTAGTTATGCGCGCCTAATACTTTTTCCGTTGCCATTCCATGACCTAGGACAACATTGCGCAACACGACGACTAACTAATTTGTAAACAAAATCTTATTTTGTAATATTTTAAATTTATTTAATGTTGTTAACAGTGAAGAGCACATAAACAACTGATAAGTTATATAGGGTCTAACTGTAAGAAGAAAAGGAAATTATTTTTAATTATCATATTATGCCAGCCAACTGATATGAAAATACCGCAATTAGAATTTTCCTAACTCCGCCCCACACGTATTCCTAACCATTGCACTACGATAGCCATACGTAATAAGATATCCTACAAATAAATAAATATATTTTATGTTGACTATTTTTAAAATGAAGTAACAATAAATGCTTTCAATATACCTATGGCACCAAAAAAAATAATCCCGCATACTTATCATTACTGACATTCTAATATTTAAGTTCAAAAATATTATTATTTCATAAAAATATATGCATCGTTATCTGTGACGTAACAAACATACGTAGCCATCTCCATCAAAGATGAAACTGGGTAAGTCGCTTTTTTCATTATCAGGTTAATTAAACCAGTTATATCATATTGTGTTACTTTATAATCATAGTTTCTAATTATATATTTTGTTTGAGCAATGCTTATCAATCAAAATTCTTAATAAACAAGAAGTTTACTTTCTTTGAGATAGCCACGATTGACTTATCTTTTGATTATATTTCTGGATTTGACCAGCTTTCAAATAAATTCTGTTGAGCAAGTATTGCAATAATTCTGGATTGTGATAAAAGATATTTCTTCATTCAATATATTTGAGTTTACATTTTCTAATGAATATTTTTAGTCAACAATTCATTTTTTTATATTTTATTCACATTTTATATCTTATTATATAATACATGTAACTGTCGTTTAATAATCATACAAATTTACTAAATATTCGGTGGAGATGACTAAGTTTAACAAATATCACGTACTTTGTTAATTTTTTTTAGGAAAAAAATAACAATATAACCATGTTTGAAATAAATATGATGATACAAAATATTAATAAATATGAGCACTCATTCTAACCAAAAATCAGGTACTGGAAATGGCCATGTTTGTTTTGTAATGTCACATTTTATCGCTCTTGTACGTTTCTTATCTATTATAATTTATCCCCGTGTAATATTATAGAACACGTATCTTTTAGCATGTCCGTTAGACATGTAAACGTACATAATAAAAGTATTATTTAATTTTATTTAAAGTAATAAAATACCGTAAATTAAAACTAGTGAGTTGTCTGTGCACCAGATGAGAGAAGCGTGATTTGCTATATCTTCTAATGGTTTAAAAGTGTTGCTATTCGGTGAGTGCACGCACAAATCTTCCATCAGATTTGGAAGTATAATTATGCAAAAAGAAACAATCCTTCCCCTTAAGTTACTAATTGTGTTACAGTATTGTTTTATTTTTTCATCAGTTTATATGTCTGTAACGAACAACCGATACCATAATCGTATTAAGTAATGTGAAATCTGTACATAAGAGTAAATTTTTTCATAACTAAAGATTTTACGTATCTAAAATTCAATCCACCTATCAGATCTATTATGCATCTGCTTTAACGATTACTACCTTGTTCTATACATATCTATGTATATTATAATAACCTAATTAATATGTATTTTTAATTTTTCACGTCACTTTTTTATCTCTATAATATAATCATTATACATATACATATCATTTTTCCGCATACAAATTATTCATAATTATTTTTTATTTCAATAGTAATAACTTATCAAATTAGAAATTGTTTATTTTGATTCATAATCGCAGATATTGCTTTATCGTTTTGAGTTAAACCCTTTGAGTATTATATATTTTAACTAAATTAATTAGAGTACATACAAATATGTTTAACCTTTAACAATATTGTTTTGTTCATTTGCAACAATAAAAAAATAAAGCGATCACAAAAACACCAGATAAAAATGTTTTACCAAATGGGAAAAACAATGACATTTTAATTAACCAAAAAATGCATAAGCATTAAAAACAAAATATTTACCATATTTTGCCTTTCTACGCTAAGTTAATAATAAATTACATACTTATTGTTGTTCTTCGTTCTCAGACAATGATATATAACAACATATACTCACTTAATAAAATTGTATGTTATGAGCAAAAAATATATCATACCGAACCTTTTTAATTTCATCTCTTTTTTAAAAAATTTAATAATATGGAAGGTGTTCAAATATATAAGAATATTATTTTATTTAACACATCCATGTAATAAAAATGTCTAATTTACTTAATGAACACTTACTTTTAATGCAAAATTAAAATGACTAAAATTTAAAAAAACACCTGCAAACTTATTTTAGTGAATTTTTGCTGTTGGATCTAGATGCTATTTTTTTTATCGAGTTACATTTTACTTTTAATACAAGAATAAATTACAACTGTCGTGTGTAGTCTACTGCTTAATGTCCTGATTTATGTATGATTAAGTCATGAAGAATGCCAGTCATTGAAAGATAATGATTCACAGGATATAGTCTATGAAAAAATGTCACTGTGCACTGATAATAATTCTTAGTTATGCCTATAATTGTCGAAACTGAGCAACAGCGCTCTTCCCGAAAATGTTACATTGTGTCCTTCGAAAGCATTTTCAAATTGTCATCTATTATTCCTCCTACATCCGCTTTTCATTAATATCCAATTCATCCATGTATTTTTTTAGGTTACGAAAATACTTGAAATGTATGATCAGTATATAAGTTTAAATAGATTTTGAACCTAAGTTTTCAAATGCTTTGAATTTTGTACACTATTCTAAAACGTTTTTTGATTTTTTGTATTATCACTTTATTTTTTTTTCAAATCCGTCTCGCGTGCCATAGTTCGCGTATCCTGCAATGCAAGCGTCTGTGATGAAAAAATGTCAATAAAATATACACACAATGAATACTCCAGGGCGGATGAAGTTCACGGAATGTGAAATTTTCAATATTCCGATCTTACATATTTATATGTAAAACGAAAAACGATACATTTGAGTAAGTATCAATTTTTAAGTGTTCAATTCGCTACGTTAGAAATGCATTATATTGAACAAATAATAAAACAATTATTTTATGGTCATCAAACCAGAATACGGCATATATTTTTGGAGTTGAAAATGCTCGTGGATGAATGATGAATACCGGTTCTGATTGTTATTAAAATAACGTAGAATTAGATCAAAAAGAATCATTATTTGTTATGGTATGTATTATACTCATACTAAAATAATATAAATCAATAATAACTCTTATGTGCTACTTCCACAAAAACAAATATAGCACGAATTACAACTACAAGCTAGTAAATAATCTTCAAATAATATCGATTGTTTTGTCTAAAAATACATTAAAACGAATGTGACTCTACTCATATAATTAATATGGACAATTTATTTGAAGGACAACCCCTGGAAGTAAAATCGATGGAGAAACACTTAATAGCCCTAATTCACCAAGTCACCAAAGTTGCTAACTTGACATATAATCTAATCTTGCTGCATTTTTCGCTACTGTTAGTGTCGACTGCCGGCATGTAATAATTTTTTAATTTTTCAGAAAAACAAAAGATTCTTTCGACCAAGGTTTTAATGCAAGTATGCTTGTTCACAATGCAAAATAAAACATAAACGAAAATGTAACACATTATACTACTTCATCAATTCATAGTTAAACATAAGACTAAAATTTTATCAAAATAAATTATAAAAATAGAAATCTTTAATTTATAATGTTTGATTATATCAATTATGATATTGTCGATTTAACTGAAAAGGACTCAATTAGTGCATTTGAAGTGAATTTATATGAGAATATGTATTTTTTCCAATTATTTCTGCGAAGCTAAAGCTATAATTCAATTTAATACAATTTTTCATTTTCGTTGTCATTGCTGTCTGTTTGCAATTGAAATAATAATCATGACAATATGAAACGATCAATGGAACACTTTTGTACTAATTCCGGTATTGTAGTTAGTGCTATTTTGCAATTTTTAGTCATCGTATTTAAAATTATACTGAAGTTTTGGGTGTCTCGGTAAATGTATTTCAAACAAAACCGCAGTTTTATCCAACGATGGAAAACATGAAATTGTTTAAGCTTCATTCATAACTCAAAGTAGAAAAAATTAAAATTACGGCAGTTTACTTATTAGGAGTGTATTTATTTAGGCGGTTATAGTGGTGAAATATGTTCTTCGTCTTTGGCCATTCGAAACACTGCATCGCTAAAAACAATTAACGTCTCATTTTATCGTTTTA